>CAUYON010118301.1:0-36542 GCA_963573935.1 Arctocebus calabarensis
TTCTAAATACGGATCAAAATGTTTTCATATAGTAAACGAGAAAATATCATGAACGGTATGTCAATCAGGTTGATAAAATATCTCAGACTGCGTGTGAAGCCCCCACACTGTACCCCATGGTTGAACTAATGTACACAGCTAGGATTCAATAAAAAAAAAATGCTCTAAAAAAAAAAAAAGGTGAGGCTAAAACTCTGAGTCCACAGTCAGTTTGCTAAGGTCACCAGGCTGGGGCTGAAGCCAGGCCACTGTCACCCAGTTCCCATGAGCACCTCCCACAGTGCACAGTCACACTAGGAGTGAGGTCTCAAACTAAAATTCCCCCAAGCTCTAAAATTAAGCAGAAATTTAGATGCAAAAGGGGGAAGAACCAGCCCCCTGCGGGTACCTCTCCCCCATGCCCCACCTCCTGGGGACAGACCCACACCCAGAGCCTCATTGCCCCAGCAGCCCCTGGGATCTGACACCTGTCTCCAGCTCCCAGGATTCCGGCTATGAATCCTATGGAGAGAGTCTTCCAAGAGTTGGGTCCACCCTACCTAGTATTCTCTCTCTTTCCCTCAGGGCCACGTGGCCGAGGCCTTTGCTTGCTCCCTCCCCCCACTGGCCCCAGTGCCCCCCTCAGTCCTGGCCAGAGACCCCAGTTCTGCATGGCCACTGAGCTGAGCCAGGCCCAGGCCGAGAGCCAGGTGAGCTCAGGCAGGGTCTCCAGGGAGGGAGCTCTGATCGGGACCTTTGCCAGACTTTTGTTGTACGGTTTTGGTTTCAGGAGTGAGGAGGGAAGTAAACTAGAGCAGAGAATGACAACTAAATCCAAATGTGACGTGAAAGTGTCAGCCAAGGACAGGATGGGCGTTTCTTGGAGCTGGGCCTTCCTGGGGAGCCCACCACCCCTGCCAGCCCCTATGCCCTCTGCACTGGGAGCTCGCTGAGGGGTGGGGGAGGCAGCTGCATTCGCCTGCCCTTCTGAGGAGCCCTTCCCCTGCTCCGGGGTGGGAGGAGGGGCTTTGGCACAGGGGACCCTGCTGAAATGACAGACACTAAGTAGGCGCTCACTGAACACATGTTACGTGTTACTGTACAGGCTCTATATGGTTTGGTGACTGCAGACACCTTTTAGCCAAGTGAGGTCACTTTGGGACTGTGGCTACTACAGCGTCCAGATCTTCGTGCTTTAATGCATCCCTGGTGGCCGTCCCCTTCCAGCCCTCTCCAAAGTCAGTAATCTCCCCTTCTCGAGTTCCAGGGGCCTTTAAGATGCTTCTTCCCAAGGAGTGTTCCCGGCCAGAGCACACACAGCACTCGGAGCTTTGGGACTGAGACGTTCTTTAATGCCCTGCTGTATTATAACATCTGGCCCCATTTCCAAAGTGAGGTCAGATGGAACTCGGCAGTTCAGTCTGAGCCACCGGCACCGTGTGACTCAGCTGGCTGTGTGCCTCTGATTCATGGTGACCAGGCTGGTATTTATTATCTCATCAGACTAGACCTTCTCAAGCTGCCTGGGCAGAGGGAGGGGAGAGCCCCAGACAGGCAGACAGACTGACAGCCTGACCCGCAGACTCAGCTTTCTGTAACCGAGAGCCACAGGAAGTTACCTGCTTTGAACTCTCATAATCCTTATGACTGAGGGTGCCGTGGAGGCCTGACTCCCTGGAAGCCACGTCTCCTTCCCTGGGTGCTGAGAGGCCTTTGCCTGAGAGTGGGGAGTTTGTCACAAGTGACACCTTGCACACAGCACTAAACCCCCCCTTGGCATCAGGACTGTTGGGAACACATGTGCTTTGGGGAAGCGGGCTTCCCTTCGGGGAGACTGCTCAGAGTCCCTGGAAACCAAGTCCCTTGGACTTGTGACTTCCTGGCTTGTGGTCTGCCTCTCTGAGCCCCTCCTCAGTCCTTGAGATCACCACACAGACCCCCCTGGGAGACAGAGGACACGGGGGGGGGGGGGGCACGACAGGCCTTGATTTGATCACCCCCTTTCGGGTGCAGCATACACATTCCCCTCTGCGGCCGCCGTAACAAATTCCCACGCACCTGGCAGGACGCAGCAATGCAAATTTATCATCTGACGGTTCTGCAGGTCATAAATCCTAAATCTAGATGTGGACAGGGCCGCGTTGCTCCTGGAGGCTCCAGGGAGAATCGGCGCCCTTGCCTTATCCAGCTTGCCGAGGTTATCCTGTTTGCCTCCCCTGGCTCCTGACGCCTTCCTCCCCCCTACATCCCTGTCTCTCCAGCTTCCGCTTCTGCAGGCACCTCTGCTTCTCTGACCCTGACCCTCCTGCTTCCTGCTCGGAAGCCCTCAGGTGATTACATAGGACCCACCAGATCCTCCCGGATAACCTTCTTCCCATCTCAACACCCTTTGCATAATCACATCTTTGAAGTCCTTTTGCTGTGTGAGGCGATGTATTCCCAAGTGAGGCTCCAGGTTGGGGTGGGCACTTCAGTGGGGCACCACAGGCATTGAACAGACCACTTACTCTCTGGACAACCTCCACCCAGTTGGTTGCTCAACCTGGTTGTGCCTCATCTGAAAATGGGGGTAGTAAGATCCCTTCCCCTGGGTATACTGTCACCCTCCAACACAGCTTGTCATCTATTATCTGAAACGTATCATAGGTAGCTCCATGCCAGGTACATGGCACTGGGTATATGTAACCCCCACACGGTGCAACCATGCTTACAGGACGCTCAGGCTACTGAGCAAGGTGTCAGGGGGGACGGTGGGCCACGTGTGGTGAGGTAGAGGGGACCAGCCAGCCAGGAGCCTTCGGGGAGGGACATGTCCAGATACAGAATAGCGTAGGTCAGGGCACACAGGGACAGTGGGGCCAACCAAGGAACGTGCAGATGCTTCTGCTTGTGTGGAGCTTGGGCTGTGACTTGGAGAGCAGAGACCCTCAGCCACCCGTTCCCTCCTTTATTAAGGATTCATTGACGCCCTGCTGTGTGTCAGAGGCCGACAGCAGAAACCCAATTCTACCAGAGTGACACACTTCCCACAGCCCCACACCCCTGCCTGGACGTGAGGTGGAGTCAGGATGTGGAAAGGAAGCTTCGACCCCAGACACATGCAGTGCTGGGGACAGTCGTGACTTCCCGGCCCGGCCCCCAGCCAGACAGATGTGTACCAGCTTGAGAGCGTCTGCATGCTTTGTTCTCGTGTTGCCTTTGGATTCGCTTTCCAAGATTCAGAGAAGGGAACTTACTGTTGGGGACGCATTTGCAATACGGTATTTGGTTTCCCCAGCCCTTAGCAGATGCTCCCGGCGGCTCCGGAGCACAGTTGCCTGGGGTCATTGCAGGCTGCTGGGAAGCACAGAGGAACTCAGAGCTCTAAGAGTCACCGAGTTCTTACTCTGCCAGCTCTGACATTTCCACCCCAGTGACCTGGTTGAGTGGCTGAGTCATCCAGAATTCTCCGGTTACAGTCAGGATGTCCGTTATTCACTGTCTAGTTCTGGCTACCCAAATGCTGACCGGATGAAGCCCTTCCTTCCAACCAGCTATTCCCTTTTGAAATGGGGCTTTTCTCAATCCAGCATTATATTTCAATAAAATAATCCTGCTTCCAAATCTCTCTACAAATAAAATGATAGCAAATTCAAAACATATGCCTACAACTCCTAACTGGCAAAGTAATATACTTTCAGAATATCTTTGGGTTTTTTTGATCATTTGTTTGTTTTTTTACTGTTACCATTGTTGATAGTATTCTTGTTGGCTGAGAGTGTAATTTTTTTCTCGCTGATTTTCTCCCACAATTCTTGAGTCTCAAGACTTTATATATTGATGTCAAACACGTTAACTGCTCTCGGAAGTTCAGACTGTGTGGCTGGCGTTCAGTTCTCTTTGTCCGGTTTGGTGTTAATATCCACAAAGATTTTCTGTCAATATGACATGACCTTTTTGCTCACTGAAACACAGCTGGACATTTTTCTTTAGCCAGCAAATTTACTTCTGCCACTGTTGTTTGTCAGAACCTCTAGCTTTGTTACTGAAAACATTCCTTGGCAATTAATCTTACCAATAACTACCTGTCTAAAGTCACAAACAATTTGCATCAGAAAAGTCCTGAAACATGTTAGTTTCACCGGTTTTATTACTGTCTAGAATCCAGTGTCATCTGATTTACGCAGGGTGGGCTGGCCAGACAAGTTTTATGGGCTGGTGAATACTCAGTGTTTATCAGCAAGGCTAGTTTAAATGACCTTGGTTTATTGTGACCTATGTGGGGCCATGCCTTTACCAGCCACCTTCAACGTCTGTGGCCACAGATGGGAAAAAGAGATATTTTTACAGAGAGTCAGATTATTCAGAAGTCAAGAAAGGCTTCCTTTTGTCCCATTGCCTGAGGAAGAAATGATAAAACTCATTCAGTTGGACTTCATTTTCTGATGAATACAAAGATTCTCTTAAAGAAGTGAGGGGAGAACAAAACAGCCTCCAACTGTTTGTAAAAAGTGCCTTTGTCTACAGATATTAGTGACAGGGGTTAGGGAAATTAGTGACAGGGGGTGGGGCGATTTGACTCTACTGGAGAAGTTCATTTGCATAATGGAGTCATTTTAAAGTAAAAGATTAGATTGAGTAAATTGTGGGCATAATTCAAGATGCCATCATCCCTCTCTCAAAAGACATAATGACATTGGGAACTCCCAAACTACAATTACAAATATAAGTTATATCACTCTGAAGACAAAGCTGGTAATTAAAATCTATCACTCCCTATATAATTATAAAATACAGCATGATGTCAAAATTCCCTCTGAAAGGCTAAATTTTGTCTTTTGATAATGGCAAAACATCTAAGTGTTCCATTGTTAAGAACTGAAGACTTGAAATTGATGTATTATAATTAGCAGTAATAAGAAAACTGTTGCCATTCTTTGCAAGTGACATGAAATCTCCCATCTTCCTAAAGACCTGAAGACAGATGTTTTAAGTGCAGCAACTTTGATGCAAAGCTGTGCCTTTGCAATACCTTACGAGTGGATAGAAGTCATTCACACCTTTTAAATTATTGACCATTCTGTCTCAGATAAATGACAGATGGCAGCTCACATACACAAAAAGCCCCTCGAGCCCCTCACTGGGATCAGCAGGTCTCAGACAGACTCGTGTGTAAGATTTGTACCATTGAAGCCACTTCCTTTAATGATGTGTTCTAATGCTAGAGCTGCTTCTGCTCCCAAGGGCAGCGCTGAACCCCCTTTTGGTGTCATTGCTCCTGGGTTTTTTTACTTTACCTAAATGTTGAGGGAATAGTGTTCCTCTTTCAGGGAAGTAAAGTGTCTGTCTTTTCATGACCTTACATAAGACAGCAGCAGAACACTTCAATGATGTAAATAAATAAGTGAAAATCCAGAGACCCAGGAAAGATAAGCCCAGCCTGTGTTCATCTACCCAAGCTGCTCCGTTCTGCAGAACCACAATTGATGTCCCCAGGGGGAGGCATTGAAGATGGAGTGAGCTTCCCCCAAGCCTCTTTTCCCTGCTCACTACTGGGGAACACCTGCTGTGTTCAAGCCTGAGGCACCATCCCTGCCCATGGGGTTCTTTTTTTTTTTGAGACAGAGCCTCAAGCTGTCACCCTGGATAGAGTGTCGTGACATCACAGCTCACAGCAACCTCCAATTCCTGGGCTCAAGTGAGTCTCCTGCCTCTGCCTCCCAAGTAGCTGGGACTAAAGGCGCCCGCCACAATGCCTGGCCATTTTTTGGTTGCAGCCGTCATTGTTGTTTGGCGAGTCCAGGCTGGATTCGAACCCACCAGCTCAGGTGTACATGGCTGGCGCCCCAGCCCGCTGAGCCACAGGTGCCGAGCCCGTGGGGTTCTTTATACTCAGGCAGACACTTGGGAAGGATCCCAAAAGGGGACAGGAAGTGTGGCAACTGGAGGGAAGAGTGAGGAGGAGAGCCAGCCACAGCCTCCAGGGGAAGGTGGTGGCCAAGGAGGGCCCTGCAGGACACAGCAGCCCTGGGCCCTCATCCAGCCCCATGCAAGGCTGTGCGCCATCCTGGCCCTCTCACACCCGATTAAAGCCACAGCAAGCTCAGAAAGTGGGTGAAAGTTGCCGGTCCCTGAGTGCTTGAGGATGGGGAATGCAAAAAAGCTTATCAGTCCAGGTCGACAGTGAGTCACCATCGTCATTCCAAGGAAGAATGAAGGTTCAGGGCTCTGATTCCACAGAGAGAGCCATCTGTCCTGTCCCCATGTTCACAAGGCTGATGAATTAACAACATGCCTCTCATGCAAGTGTCAGTTTTCTTTGCCACATTGCAGGGGGTCACATCACTGCCACACCCTGTGAACGACATGTCCAGGCCATATGTCAGCAATAGAGTGTGACACAGCATCTTCTCTCTTACACGTTTTAAGTAAAAGTTCAAATGAATAAAGTGCTTAGAAAAAGACCAATCATTATTGCTCTCCTGGTGGGAGACAGAAAGTTAACCTTTAGAACCCTGGTTCGTCCTTTTCTCTAGAAAAATTAATAGCATCCTGAAGTCAGTTTTACTGGCCAAACTTCACTGAGCTTTATTTCTTTAGGAACTAACTCCTCCCCTAGAAGTTTCCAAATCCTTCAGAATTTGTCATTTCTTTTCCCAAATCAGTAGAGGTTCAACAAAAAGGCATAACTATGTCTACCACTTCTGTCCATTGCCCTGCTCTTTGGGAGGAAACTGCACTGGGTATGCTCAGATTTAGGGGACGGAGTGTGAGCCAATTCAGTTCATCACCTGGGATACAAGCATGGGGGTGCCGGTGTCCTAGCCTGACAAGTTATACTTTGGAAAAGGATTTGGTAGAGATGACGCCGGGTCCAGGAGCAGGCAAGTCTCAGTAGAGCATGTTGGTGATTCTGGAGAGGAACAGATGGAGGGATGACAGGGACAGGGGTCTGGGGCCCACTGGGTTCTAAGAGGGAAGCAGCGCAGGTCAGGGCTGGCTAGAGGGACTGTGGATTTTGACTTTAGATCTGTGAGTCAAACCCAACTTTGTGATCTCCGACAGGTTGCCGTAACACCGAGCCTTAGTATCAAATCTGTGCAATGGGGATATGTGGGCCTTATAGGGAGACTGTGAGGATCAAAGATTCGGCATCCTATACCCAGCACACACCCAAGAGTGGGGCTGCTCAGCAAATAGCATGTTGATGATCGGAAATGCACCGTTCACTTAAAGTCTTTGTTTGCTGAGAGCAAAGGGAGGAAAGGCAGGAAAGATGGTGTTTGTTCCCAAGGCTCAGGGCATAAAAAGGAGTCAAACTCAAGGGTATTTACTGGAGGTCTCCTGCTGCCTCTTTCAGAGGGGCACCTGGTGCCGGCCCAGCTAAGAATCTGGGTCGCAGCAGGCCAGGAGGGCCCAGAGCCGGCCAGGACTCAGGAGGCCAGGCAGTGGGGGGCTCACTCACTGAAGTGACAAGGAGGGGGAGGCAGGGAAGTTGATCCTTGAGCTGCAATGATAGTTTTGATTTCTATGCAGAAGATGTGCAAAAACCAGAGGGTTTCAGATGAGAGTCTCCTCCTCCCTCTGCATTCGCTGAGGCATCCAGTTAGTCAACACTCTCCACCAGTCCCCTTGATGTGCTCGACCCTGGGGACCAGAATCTGTCGGAGAAATGGCTGGCAATGCCACTGACACAGCGCGAGTTGACACGCGTGTGCTGAGCCTTCTCACATTCTTCCAGCCCTGAAGCCTGGACGCAAGCCCACCCCAGGATGGACAGTCGTCCCCATGGTCAATGGGTTCCCTGTGGGCCTGCCATGTGACAGCGCTCTGTGCCCTGGCTCAGTGGGCCTCAGGGTACCCCAGGATCAGCTCTTGTCCCCATTAATGGAGGAGGAGACAGAGTCCCAAGGGCTTATGTGACAAGGTCCCATTGCACATTGGACAACACCAGGTGTCACGATATTCCAAGTCCCAAGCCCTTGCTCTTCTACTGCAGCGTGGCCACTGAGGACAAAACTCAGACTGGAGCAGGCATTGCAAACAAGTTAGGACTCAACACACATTTGTTTTTCTTGGATCCCACAAGACTCCCCACAGAGGCCAACGGAAAGAAGCAGGTATGAATGACCCCGGTCCCTCAGCCACAGCTTCTGAATCTCATGCTCCAGCTGGGAAGACGCTTTGGATCCGGTCCACCTCTGTCCATGCCTGCTCATCAAGGTTGCCTGACAAAGTTGGGTTTTATAAAAGACAAGCATGTTCATCACACATTCAATTCTTATTCCTAACTTGTGCTATCATCCTATACTTTTGGTGATTCTGGCAAAAGAGCCTTCGAAAGATCACTTTGCTGAGCAGTAGAATCGGTGACTGGGTTGTGGAGGTTGTTCATAGACACCAGAGGACAAATGGAGAAAGTGCCAGAAGAGGGGCACTCGTGCCTAAAAGCAAGATTTCCAGAGACAGCCTCATAACAGAACCAAAAGGTTGACAACAGAACAAGCCAGAAGTGCCAGGGGTGTGATGCAGAAAACAAAAAGACCTTGAGACCAAAGAAAAAGCAAAGAATCCAAATAAAACATCGCATGATTTGGGAAAGCACAAAGAAAGGCGACGTTAATTAACCTGTGGTTTTTGTCACCATTTCCCATCAAGTTTATTGACAGCATGTTATAAGACTCCTGGCTGTGCCGTCCGTGGTGCTAAAAATTCGCATATTCAAATTGGCCATAAACATTTCTGTGGGATTTTATCTTTGGGAAAATGGCAGCTTTCCTGAAATTCCAGGTGGCCTTCCGCCCCCACAGTACTTCAGAGTTACCCGTGCACACCCAGGCTGTTCCGTATCCCTGGTGAGCTTAGGAGTCGCTGCAACTTACACGCTGCTGATTTTCTAAGCCTCGTTATTTGGGGTACTCGAATTGTACACGCACCCTGACCCAGAAGCCTGTGCTTTCTGCATTTGGATGCCCGAGTACTGATCCTATGTTGATTTTTTTTTTTTTTTTTTTTTTGAGACAGAGCCTCAAGCTGTCACCCTGGATAGAGTGCCGTGGCATCACAGCTCACAGAAACCTCCAATTCCTGGGCTCAAGCGAGTCTCCTGCCTCCGCCTCCCAAGTAGCTGGGACTACAGGCGCCCACCACAACGCCCGGCCATTTTTTGGTTACAGCCGTCATTGTTGGTTGGTGGGCCCAGGCTGGATTCGAACCCACCAGCTCAGGTGTACGTGGCTGGCGCCTTAGCCCATTGAGCCACAGGCACCGAGCCGATCCTATGTTGATTTTTTGCCTCTAAAATGCTTTTATACTTTTTTGAAGAGTGTTTCCACACCTTCGCTTGATTTCCTGTTGTAATTTTAGCCCCTTTGTTGGGCATTTCTATGTCTGCCGTGCCCTGGCTTTGCCATTGCACTTGGCGCGTCCTGGGTCCCTGCTGTGGTCTGTCCCTCCGTCGCATCTTTCCTCTCCTAGTCTTGCCCTGAGCACCCCAGCACGAGACCCTTGACCCCCTCCAGGCCTCCTCCCACTGTCATGAGCTACTTGTGAGCTCACACATCTCAGACTGCTCAGGAATCTGCTTATATATATAACAAAATTATCGATTAACGTATTTGAATTGCAGCACGGTATATGGTTTTTTTAAGTTGCCATAATCCCAGAAGAAAAATTACCAGTATGGGTCGCAGAATCCATGGAACGTAAAAACAGCCTTGCGTCAGGGACAGAGGATTATCAGCCTAGTCCCTGAGCTCAGAATCCAGTAGAAGCTTCTAGTGTTGCTGTGTCCTGGTCTCCTGAAGGACGGAAAGAAGGAACAAGGCCATTTCCCGCCTGACTTCGCAGCCCTGCAGAGGGCAGCTGCAGCAGCCTGCCCCGTCTCCACCAAATCCCGCGTCACTTGAGCTGCAGGACCCATTGCCTTCTGCTCTGTGCCCCTAAGGCCCAGCCTGGGGAGACCTAACTGACACTGGAGCGCTCTGGGGACCCGCAGCCAGCCTGCCAATCCAAGCAGTGCATGTAACCCTGATGTCCCAGTTTTCTTGTGCATAAAATGGGATGAGACCCAGGATTAAGTGGTGGGATTCAGCGTACATCTTAGAGGTTTGTCCGGACCAGCCTGCCTTAAAAAACAACAGCACCCTGGACTCCACAGCAGCCCCAACCCTGGAATTCCCAGAAACATATTCATGTGTTAGTTTTCTGTTTCTCCTTGCAACTTTAAAGCGAACAGGAGTTTTGTCCAGTTTGGTCACTGTCATACCTGCCACGTCCGGAAAGCAGGAAGTTTGTATGTGTGTGTGTGATTGAACTCTGAGACAGGGAGAAGGGTGGGCGGATGGGTGGACGGAAGGGAGGAAGGAGGGACAGAGAGTGAAGATGGAGGAAGGACGGGGAGAGAGGAGAGGCAGAGGGGAGACGGGAGGAGGGGAGGAAAGGCAGGTGGGTGCATGGTCAGGAGGCAATCCAGAAGGCAGTCTGTAGATCCTAAGGGTTTATGCAAAAACACACAAACAAACGCTGTGTTGTTACGTTCTAGAAGCCTGTTTTTCCAAACTGCTTTGATCAATTAGATCTAAGTACTTTGATCAAAGGTCCTATCAAACAGGAGTAAATTAAGCACAGGTACGCATTCCCCACTGGGACTCACTCTCCCCATCCTTCCTCCCTCCAACAAGTAAATGAAAAAAATAAGAGGGGAGGGTGTGGATGAACCGCACCGTAGCGGGCGGCGGCTATGGTGCCATCACGCTGCCGGCATAGACGTGGCGAATCAGACAGAATAACGGGAAAATGATGCCGAGGAGCCAGAGTCTTTGTCCCTGATAGAGCTTCGTGTCCAGTCTGGGCACTAGACTGAAAAGGGGGTTTAAAGAGGCTTCTCTGAGGTGACTTTTAATAAAAAGAATGGGAAAGCACGGAGTTCGGAGCTGGCTGGCTCATCACCGAGGCACAGGTTAAAGAACAGGGGTGTTTTCAGTAACAGGGACGCTGTGCGTCCCCTGGGAGGAAAGGAGCCTTGCCCATCCTCTGATAGGCGTCTCAAATAAGTCCACTGTCCCCTGGGGAGGCAAATGGAGTCCTCTGGAGTTGGGCACAGAGAAGGGCAGGGGTCAGAGCCGGGGTCTAGGGAGCTGACATCCTGGCACTTGGAAGTGATGTGAGAGGAAGTGCCCAAATAGGACGCCCTGTCGGGAGAAAGAAGGCACAGTTGGTCCTAAAGAAGGTGGCACCTTTTCCTGAGTCACTCACACTCTTCAGCAGGTGTCATGATGCATGGGATTCACCAGCCCTCTAAGGTCTTGGAGCTGCAAACCCAAGTATACGTTCTCTCTTTCCACAGCTGAAAAATGTGCTAAAAATGACCAATTCCTGAGCTGTCCAGCTGCCATGACCCTCTGTGCTGGGGCCTACCCTGCTGTGCTCAATGGCCATCAGGGTTTCTGCCTCCATGGCCGCTGAGCGCAACCTCTGCCTTGTGTGAATAGGCGTGAACTGAAGCCAGGGCTTGCTGTACAGGGAGATTGGTGGGACTGAAGGTGTCGTATGGGGTCTCTGCCTCCTTCCTCTCCCCCCCCGCCCCCGCTTCCCCACATCATTAGTCATCATTACTCTTGGGAGCTCGCCCCACCCTGCATTTTCTCACTGGGATTTTGTGGGATGTTGAAGAGGGCAAGCTTCCCCTTCTCTACTGCCAGCCGACTCCTCTCCGCCCTGGTTGGGTCTGGTCCCACAGCCAGGCCTCATCCCCAGTGAGGCTCCATGTGCCATGGCCCCTGACTACAGATCTAAAGGAGGGTAAGCTGTGATATGTGTGCTTTGCCAGGACTCAGCCAGGAGAGGCGGCCGCTGTGGACACCCCAGGCTTCCAGTGGCCGGCACCCATCGTGGGCCAGCTGAGACACTGAGCAAGGTTTCTCTGAGTACAGAACCCTAAAGCCTCGTGTCGTTCAAAGGGAAACATGAAAACTGCCTGCAGGAGATGAAGTTGCTCTTCTGCTTCTGTTCCAGGTGCTAAACCTGCCCCTGGGATCTGCTTTGAGAGAGTTAACTCTGCAGGTGACCCTTACGGAAACTGTGGCAAAGACTCCAAGAGCTCCTTCGCCAAATGCGAGATGAGGTATGGAGTCTGCACCATCGTGGCTTTGACCTTCCCACATAACTGAGTGTTCACTCCAAACCGTTTCTCTTTGGGAATTATTTGTTTTTGCCCTTCCAGAGATGCTAAATGTGGGAAAATCCAGTGTCAAGGAGGTGCCAGCCGGCCTGTCATTGGTACCAATGCCGTTTCCATAGAAACAAACATCCCACTGCAGGAAGGAGGCCGGATTCTGTGCCGGGGGACCCACGTGTACTTGGGTGATGACATGCCCGACCCAGGGCTGGTCCTTGCGGGCACAAAGTGTGCAGAAGGAAAAGTAAGACCCAAATATTCTCTTGCATCTTAAATGTAAGTCTGGAACAGGGCCCATTGAAAAACGTCCTGTTCAAGAACTGGGTTACCAGGTTGGTTTGTTTTCCTAACTCCATTTCTCAGAACATTGTATCTGGAATCCACTTCTTTGCACCTAAAAGAAAAAGTCAATAAATCCTAGATCTTGTTCTGACATTGAAATGAAGATTTGGGGAAATCAAGCTAGTCTTCTCAGCTCTGTAGTGTTAATAAGTCATTTCTACACTCTGGGTGTCATGAGGGTTTCCAGCCAGGAAGTGACTTTGGAAAGAACTACAATAGCACATTGTATTGGTTTGGGATATGCGGCTTGGTTTGGGACACAAAATTCTTGGGGGCTTGTCCTCGCCTGGACGGAATGGGAAGTCAGGTGTATTTTCAGAGGCCCTGCAGGGAGAAGAGGAGAGGGGAAGAGACAGGATAAACACTAAGCCAAAGGGAGTCCTTTCAGAGAAAAGGGGGACAGGTAGATGAAAATACTTGGAGGTTAAAAAATAAAGTCAGCTTTTTTTTAAGAAACAAAGAGTTTGAGATTTTCATGTTCTACCACACTGATTTTTTTCACCAAACTTTCTCATCACATAAAATGATAGCAAGTTAGTAAAATGTCTTAGGGAAAAGATGAATCAACCCCATTTTCAACATGATCTTGAACTCACTCAGTAAAATGGAGGTCACGGAAAAGAACAGACTGACTTAGAATCCTAAGGGCGAGGATTCCTCCACTCGCTCTTCTCTTCCCATGTGCCCTCAGCAGCAAAGACTTTTCCTTGAAGACCTAGAACATTGCGAGAAAAGCCCTGGGCATTCTGGATGCCTCCTGAACCGCATTAGCTTACACGCAGGCCTTGACACTAGAATGACACCCATCTTTTAAACTGTAGCCTGAATAGCCAGGGCCAGGTGCATCTGAATGCTGAGATTCCAAGGACTCAATTTGTCATCGAGTTTTTTCTCAAGTGCAAGGTGAGATGTACTGTGATCTCCGTTTCCACCAAACACCAGCTCTCTGAGCGTTCAGGAGGACAGCGGCACCCACGTGCTTTTCTTGGGGTTCTGCTGTGTTCATTGTAATCCTAGGCAATCTTTTATCAGCTGGAATGTGATACTCCCCTTGGCCAGGGTTCCCACCAACCCCTCAGAGCTTTGAGCATCAGCATCAATTTCAAAGGGCGTTCCTCTTGTCTCACGTGAGTGGTTGGGGTCAGAGAGTAACCTTCCCCGTAGGAAGGTTCTACTCAAAAGATATTCTGCCATCTAAGCATCAGACTCCGCTTCTTTGGACTCTATTAATTTGTATCATCTTATGGGAGAAAAGGGGCCTGACCCTTTGAGTCTGGAGTAGATTATGCCCCTTTGAAACAAGGCTGAGCCCCCTCAACCAGCCGCATATCATTCCGAAAATGTCTGCCGCTGCAACAGGTTGATAAATACAAGGAGGCCATCTGTTCTCTGCTGAGCATTTCTGCCGACGGTTTACATCACCGATGATATTACCCGCCAGTCTGTATGATGACAGCATTCCCATATCTCAATATCTCCCTTAAAAGATGCTCCGCTCCTAGATTCACGGAGTCTGTCAGTCCATGCAGACTGGAGTAAAGACTAATCCATCTCGCTGCCTCCTGGATCTTTTAATGGAAAGAGGAAATGCCATAATACATAGATTGGATTACAAACTCTAAAGAAAAATCATGAGAAAATCAGTTATAATTTCAGGCTCAACTGAAACCTATAAAATGCCATAAAGTACAAAAGAATTGAATAGTGTTGACGTTGAACTTACTCTTGGAAAGTGCTGGATTTGGAGTCAAACCCTAGGATATGTGTTTAAGTCCAGTGAAAAATGCATCATTGTGCTGTATCTGAGAGAAGATCTTCTCCAATGTTTTCTTTGCTTTCTCTTTTTTACTACCTGTTTTGGGGGGTTACTGGTGAAGTATTAATACTAAGGTATTTGCTGTGTTTTCCTCCGTCTACAGATCTGTCTCAATCGCAGATGTCAGAACGTCAGCGTCTTTGGAGTTCACGAATGTGCCGTGCAGTGCCACGGCAGAGGGGTGAGTGTGCCGAGCTGACTCTGTATAGCCAGCCAGCCCATGACAAATTAAGCAATAAATCCCTCATTTGTAAAAGTTTTTGTAAGCCATGACTTTTTACAAATAGAGTAGATAATATCTTCTCAATATTTTTTTCGAAACATATTAATTTTCTTTGACCTCTATACAACAAACACGGTTTTTGTTTAACAAAGAAAATCAGATTGAGTGGTCATTATGTTTTAAATTAACATGCTGCAATTTTTTAAAAAAGAATTTTGTTGTCGTCAGAGTAATTTTAAAATCAACCTTTCTTCGTGAAGCATTTCACATTAACATTTCAAACAACTCATCCCTCTTGCTGGCAACATTCAGAAGATGTGTCTGGACTGAAATTCTTCCAAAAGAAATTAAAACAAAGATGATGGAGCATACCAAACCAATGCTCTAAAAATCACATACAATGGGTTTTAACTAACAAAAGCTATTATTTTAGTTCAGAGAACCTTTAGGGGAGAAGCAGACTCTAATTGTTCAAAACAGAATTTATTTTTCCTGATGAGCTTAATTATTTCCAACGGAATCATATTCGTCTTGATTGCTCATGCGAGTAGTTCATTTGTTTTTCTGAAATCTTTTCTATAGAAATCAGGCTCCAAATTCTATTTTTAAAACTTTGAGACGTGGGCCAGTGATCCTTGCCTAGAGTGACAAGGGTTTCCATCAGGTTACCGTGGTGCTGTCGCCACGAAGGATGGCAGCCACTTCACATGGACTTATGGACTATGAGTTTAGCTAACTCCCAACAGAAAATCAAATCCTTTTGTCATCGATGGATCATAGCTTTCTTCCTAATGGCTGCGAATAGTCCAGCCCTATTACTTTACTGACAAAGACCGGCCTCAGGGGACTGGCATGTTCAAGGTCACATTCCGACCCTTCACCTTCCCAGACCCCTGGAGCCTCATCCACACCTCGGAGGGGAAAGGCCCATTTCCTGGGCCGGGGAAGCAGTTAGCCATGACATGGTGACAAGTAGCTTGGCTACAGTCCCTCCCTAATGGGACCAGGCTCACCAGCAGCGCCTCCGGGTGGGTTGTCAGGGCCACAGCCTCTGTCGCAAGCTGCAAAAAAGGGCACCGGGCTACAGGGAGAGCCTCGCAGGGCGGGCGCACGCCTAGGGACTGGGCGGCCGCAGCAGCACCTGTGAGGGACAGGCACAGGCTCAACTTTCACTTCCTGGCAGTCCACCTCCAGCTCACCAAAGGCTGTCTTGACTGTCAGCCTTCTGATGGGAAACAAGGGGTGCCGGTGGCTGATTCGTTAGAACAAGCCGGTGGGCAAGGAGAAGTATCGCAAGCAAGAAATACACTCCAGACATTTTATTTTTCCTCAAAATATTAGCGCGTGTGTTCAGCACCGACATTTTGGCGCAGGGCTGAGGTCCGTGGAGCCGGTTTGCTGACGGGAGCGCTGCCCTGCCTTCCTTCCACAGACCACCCCACGGGCTTTGTCAGGGAGTTAGTCTGTCCTGTAAGCGGAGGGAACCTGCAGCCACCCAGCAGGGCCTGAGGGTGCCGGCGCCCCACCATTCCTAATTTCTCAGACGTTGGTTTTAGTGATTTGCCTTTCTTCATCCGGTGTTCCCAGAGGAGTCACACTAGTGTTCTTGTCTGCTTGTGCGTATCCGACTGGTTCACGTACGTGACATGATGAGTCTGAGTGGCACAGACGGGGGCAGCCACTGCCATCGCTGGCCCTTGGCGCCCAGGTGGGCAAGAGCTCCTGGCCTCTCCATGGAGGACTCTCATCTCCACGTTAGACTATGTTTTCAGGGCCCAGTTGGCAAACTCGCCCCCTTCCTGCTCTCTTGGCCCGCCAAAACCATGCCCGTATGTCACGAGGCACAGAGCTCATCGCTGGCTTTGCCCGTCGTGTGTGGGGGAGCCTGGGGAGGGCCACCGGGAGGCTGTGTGAAGGCAGGGGGCGCGTCACAGTGTGGTGTTGGAGCAGGCTTCAGGGACGTGCCAGTGGAAATCCCAGTACTTCCCGGGTGCCAGCTAGTCCCCTGCCCTGCCCCTGGCCTGCTGGGGGAGCCCAGTCACCCAGCCTCAGGCTGAAGGAGGCGGGGATGTCCTGAGAGGTCGTCAGGTCCCACAGTGACCGAGGGCTCTCGTTCTACCTCCCTGAGGCAGGGTCCCTCCTCACGCTGAGGGGTCTTCCCATCACGGTCAGATGGTGAGGTTCCTGGATTTGGGCAGAAAGGCAGGGAGCTTCGGAAGGAGGGCGAGAAGCTTTCTCAGCAGTCACGAGCAGGAGGGTCATGGCACGTCCACACCAGGTCCAGGTCCTGTTTAGGGCCGGGCTCTGCTCTGGGCTCGTTCTCACGGTGACGCACACTGAGCCTGCTGTGTCAGTGCTGGGGACAGGGCTCTGGCATCTGCTGTGGCACCACGTGGAGGGCGCCTACCTTAACACGGCACCCTTCCCGGTGTCCTTCTCTCCTGCCGCCCTGAAAGGTTTGCAACAACAGGAAGAATTGTCACTGCGAGGCCCACTGGGCACCTCCCTTCTGTGACAAGTTTGGCTTTGGAGGAAGCACGGACAGCGGCCCCATCCGGCAAGCAGGTCAGTGAGGCCCCTGCGTCCCTGGGGGGACACTGAGCTGATGGGGGCAGTGGGCGTCTGGGGGCAGGCTCATGAGCCACGGGCCTAGGTGCAGGCGAGCCCCGTTGGCAGGAAACCTGGGGGGAACCCACGTGGGTCTGCACAGCTGGGGCTGCTCCCAAAGGCTCTCTCTAATCCTTCCCTGGTCGCTCGCAAAGCTCTTTGCTGTCTGCTCAGACTGGGTGGCTGGGTCTGCCAGTTACATTGTAGCTCGGGACACTTTTCTTAGCTTCGGGACACTTTTCTTAGCTTCGGTAATTTCGACAGCATACTACCAACTGGGTATGAATTTCATCACCATACCAGAGGACTTTCTAAAGGCCAGCTTCTCTGTGCGAGGGCTAAGAAGTGTGAAGTTTAATGCCTTTTAAAACTCCTACTAGAAAGACACCCACCTCTTAGAAAAGGTGGCGGCCACAGCGCTGCCCTCACAGCGGCAAGGTGTCTGTGTTACAGGCACTGTGCTGAGCGCCCTGTGCCTTCCGTCCTCCGTACCCTGAAGCAGGTTTTAATATTGTTTTCTGACATATAAGGGACTAGAGGTCCAGGGAAGTTCAGTAACTGGCCCAAAACCTAATAGCTAAGATTTAGACACGAGTCTGTCTGTCCCACAAACACTGAATAGCAGCTGTGCTCAAACCATAGTTCATTTGTGCTCAGACAACCTTTAGAAATGGTCTCCTAGTACAGACGGTCAGGGGCAGGTCTGACCTATGTCCCTGTCATACTCTGCATGGGGCATAACAGGGAAGCCGGGGGCAGGAGGGGAATCACAGGCCACCTACACTTTCTCCCAGCCTCATCCGAGCCGCCCATGACACTGAGACCCAGGCAGACCTGCTGCAGAGGGGTCAGGCGTCCACATGCCCTGCTCTGACTGGCAGTCTTGACTCTGTGGCTTGGCTACCATTTCCATGACAACAGACACAACACTAATCTGTAGGGCCAGGCACTGGAGGGGCGTCCAACCCTGCTGCCCCGGGCACATCTGCGGACAGCACCAGGAAGGTAGTGAGGTCCTGGTCATGCTTCTGCTGAAACATGGCAAATCTACCCTGCAGGGTAGCTTCAGGTTGCCACTCCAGGAGGCTCTGGGCCTGCAGCAAGGAGAAAAGGGACCTGAAAGTCTTGCCTTGTGTTGAGTTGCCATGGCGGGGAAGCCAGGGCTGGGCTCAGCATCTTCCCTGGTGGCATCCCAGCCTTGCCAACTGGTCTCTGACTACAACCTAAGCCTCTAAAGTGGCTTTACATGTTTATTGTACAAAAGTAGCAGAGCTTTAGTTTTTAATCCATCTCCGGCCACGTAGAACCAGACAGCGCTGAGGGTCTGGAGAAGCCACAGAAGGGCATCAAGCTCCAGGTCCCCTCCCGTGTGGATCCCTGACCAGGGGACTCCAAAAACGCAGGGACTCCCCCAGAGTCTTCACTGTACCAAGTGAGAACGTTTAAAACATGAAGACAACCAAATAGCGCTCACTGGGGCCATCATTTCATAAAAGAGAACACATTTTAAATAGCCCCATATGCGCTCACACATGCAAAATCAAGGCAGGCTGTACTCTGTGGCCTGAGCCTTGCTGTCCCCACGGTTAGCTGCTCCTGGCCTGTGTGGCTCCCTCAGTCACTCATTAAACAAGGACATCTCGTGTGTCTGCCCTCTGCCAGCTGCTCCCCTGGACCTTGCACAGACGCTAAGCAGGCGTGACAAGGCGTGATGAGTGTAGGCTACAGTGAGGGTGTCAGGGGAGGGGGCAACCCCATAGATGCAGGAACAGCAGGGGGTATCCCATGGACTCCATGAGTCTGCTGAGGTCTCAAGGGGACAAGAGAGATGCTGCTCTGTGGCCGAGATAGCTGGCTGTGCAAAGATCTAGATTTTGGCTTTGAGGATGGGACCCACATCTCAGGCTCTAGCAAGCCACAGTGCTAGAAGCCCAGGAAATGCAATAAGTCCCGTTTGAGCACAATTAAAAGTTTGATAGATTGATGAATTTAGAACTTACAGATTGATTTTAAGAAACTAAAAATAGCAGTTCAAAACTTTTCCCGCTCACTTTTTAATTAGTTTATTAGGAACTCTAATAAAGCTAATTAAAAAGAACTCTAGCCAGAGCCCTCAAGATTGCTGCTAAGTGTCTGAAAAGAATGACATTTGGGCCAGGAAACCAAAAGGGATGCTTTTCAGTAACACAAACAAGTGAATCCAGACAGTCCCGTGTTGATTGTCTTATTTAGGCTAAGACACATCCCTGATAGGGCTTGTCAGTTGGGGACGAAGTCCAGACACAGAGGGGCATGAAGCATCCTTCCTGGGGTGGCTCTGCTGCCACTCTGCTCCGCAGCCCGCTGAGGCCCGGGAAGGGGGGCGGCCACCACAGCAGCCTGAAAGGACAGTGTGCACTTACTGTGTAAAGCACACCCTGAACCTTGTTTGTGGGGAGATAGAGACAAAGAAATTGAGACTCACATCCTCAAGGAATTCACAGTCCAGTCGAAAGTGCAAATGGTCCTCCTCATATTTCCAGGCTTTACAGTCCTCCCCAACAGCCCAACAGAAACCAGTCTGATGGTTTGATTCCTCTTCCTGTCCACACCCTCGAGGAGTCTCTCAAATATAGTAAACAAAAAGGATTCTGATCATAGAAAAAGAGATGTTTTCAAATGAGCTTCCAGAGGAGGGCTTTCCACCTAAAGCCTGTACTTGAAGATCCCAAATACATCAAAACCCTTGAACGTTTCATTTAAGCTACAAGTTTTCTTTTTCCCCATTCATTATCTAATTTGAGAGGTCCAGAAATAAAAATTCTTATTAAAAAAAAAAATGCAATAGGCCAGGCACGGCGGCTCACACCTGTAATCTTGGCACTCTGGGAGGCTGAGGCAGGCGGATCACCTGAGCTCAGGAGTTCAAGACTAGTCAGAGCAACAGTGAGACCCCAACTCTCCTAAAAATAGCCAGGCATTGTGGCAGGTGCCTGTAGTCGCAGCTACTCAGGAGGCTGAGGTAGGTGGATCACTTGAACCCAAGAATTTGAGGTTTCTATGAGCTACGACGCCATGGCCCTCTACCCAGGGCAACAGAGAGAGACTCTGTGTCAAAAAGAAAAAAAAAAATACAAGAAAGATAAAGCAGATTCTAAAACTACAGATGAAGGGAGAAAGGAGCCTGAAGTAGCAAATCTGTGATGAGGGCTGGAGACATTTGGGGTGCCTTCATTCCCAGGAGGCTTTCAAGGTAGCCCCTATTACTTTCTGTGGCTACCATGATCTACTCTGCTATTGCCATGTCTGGGGGAGCCTGTGTGGTCCAGCCCATGTTTCTGTTTAGCAAGTCCCACAGTTGTCAGAAATAGTGATGGCAGCGTCGATCGAGCCTCAGACATGACCTTTGAAGTAGGACTAATTTATTAGTACATCATTCTGGGATTTACTCACTTCATTCCTGTTTGTTCCTTCAAAGTTCGCTTTGCTATAAATGTCACAATTGGAAACCTCCCATATTTCATTATAACTGCCTTCTGTGTGAGTCAAATGTGTTTTGTTTCAGATAACCAAGGTTTAACGGTAGGAATTCTCATGACCATCCTGTGTCTTCTTGCGGCTGGATCTGTGGTTTATCTCAAAAGGAAGACCTTGTTACGACTGCTGTTTACAAATAAAAAAACGACCATCGAAAAGCTAAGGTACCCTGGGTTTGGGTCATCATCTTTTCAAGAAATGGTTGAAAAATGTACAACAAACTTCTTCTCACTTCATTTTCCTTAGCAAAGGAAAGGTTAGGTTTCCCAGATAATAAGTGTGGGGTTTGGGGGGTGGAAATGGGGGGGCCCTGTTGTTTTGTTTTTAATTTCTACCAGACCAACTGCAGTCTTTCTTGCCCTTCCAGACAAGCAGGGTGTTGAGGAATCCTGCTGGTTTATTTTCTTCTTCTTCTTAATTTTCATAAAACATAGAGACATTCAAATATTTTCATCAGGTCAGATAGCTTTTGATCAAGATGTTTTCAAAGACATTCTTGCTGAAATGCCAGCTTCCTCCAAAACATCACCCAGGTGTCCCTAAGCTGCCTTTCTGTGGATTGCAAGAACTAATCTAGCAGAATCGTGGCTTTGGGGGCAAAAACAAAAATCAACATTTATTTGTTGATCTTATGATAGCTTTAGGTAATTTTTCATGTGTATGTTTATCACATTGACTTAAAATAAGTGAATTATTTTTTGAGTGTCATGATGAATAAACTATAAAAAGCCAAGTCAGTGAGAAGGGGAAACCCCCTGGGCCTGGGATTACATTGCAGGTGTGTGCACCCTTCACGGCCGGCCGGTGGCTCTTGTCCTGGACACGCTCACCTCACCCACCTTGGGAAAAGCCTGGTGAAGAAGCCGGCAGATTCCAACCCACCTAAGGTAAGTTTGAGCATGAAAACTTAGTGTGTGCTTGATGACATGGGCATTTTGGTGTAAGATTGAGTAGGAGCCTAGGAATCACGGAGCCAGCAGGTCCCTGTGATGCTCAGAGGAAAGGCCCATGTAATCCCTATGGAACCCCTGCTACATCCCACCAGGGCGGCCAGTGTCCCCTGCACAATGTGGGGTGTGGACATTGTGAGTCCTCATCCCTCTAGTCACCCGGACACTCGTGTTTACTGGATCTGCAGTCCAAGAAGGCTGTGGCCATGGGGGCCCTCCTGTGGTTTCTAGATGCCACCACCTGGATATGGGTGAGCTTCTTTGGCCCGCTGTTTCTGCTAAAGTATTTCTAAAAGTTACACTGACCCTTCAGTTTTGCCCATTTCGCCCCAGCCCTGAGCTGAGGAAGCTCTGTCCACTCTGTGGTTTCAAAGAATCAGATGCTTAACCGAAAGCACCTCCTGGCTCCCCTCTGTCTCTTAATTTTCCTGCTACCCTGGTGAATTATTACTACATTTCACTCTAACATTTCCCCACCAAGTGTTTCTGATATGTTCATATAAATATTTGAGTATTGGACTCATTCGTTAAGAATCCATGTTATAACAGTGTGCAAGATAAGTGCCAAGAAATGAGAAATAATTGGAAACATCGTTATCACGTTTTAGCAGGCAATAAGCTATTTTATTTCCCTGGATCCAAAAAGTATAGAGGGGTAGGTTCCAAGGAAGAAGCTACCGTTCCTGACAACATTTACCACCTCTTGTCCCCAAACGGCTTTATTTGTGTGAGTCAAAAGCACAGCCCAAACTGGACATGATCCAAATAGCCCTCCCCAGGTGAAAGGATAAACAGACCATGGTGTATTTATAAAATGGGCAGGGGTGAACCGTGGATGGACACAGCACCGTGGATGAATCTCGGATCCTGATTCTATGATCCCATTTATATACAATCCTAAAATTGCAAACTAATGTACAGTGACAGAAAGTGGACCCTGGTTGCTGGGGGAGGAGGAGGGAGCTTGGCGGGAGGGAAGGATGACGAGCAAACTCTTTGGGGTGATAGATATGTTCCTTATTGTGTTCGCTGCGATACTTTCATGGATGTAAACACAGGTCAAAAATTACTAAATCGTATACTGTAAATATGTACAGTTAATTATATGTCAATTATATCTCAATAATGCCATTTTTTTAAGAGAAGCGAAGAAAGGGAGAAGGAAGAAGGGGTAGGGGTAGAAGGACATGAAGTACAAGGCACCAGCAGGGAGAAGCAGTCTCCAGACAGGAGCCCCCAGCGGGGCCCTGGCTTCCTGGAATCCCGGCTCTCCTCTGGTTCTCTCCGTGCCCCATATGCATTAAGCCATGCCTTATTTTCACACTTCCTTTGCAATTTCCTTAAGATCAAGGTCTGTGTCTTCATACCTGGGACTTTCTCAAATTCCTACCTCCTATTTCTTAATCAAACCAGTATTTTTTTAACCTAAATAAAAATAGATCTCTCTATTCAAGATTTGGGGGTTAGAGATGGTATGTCTGTTAGAATTTTGAAGTTTAAATAATAGATTCCCTTTCATATACATCCTTGATTTCTTTCCTATGCCACTCTCTCCTCCCTTCAGCTTACAGACAAGTTAGCACTGCTTTTTCCTTAAGGAATTACTGGTATTTTTGAAACCTGTTATAGCATGACTTTTTGTTTTGACTGTGCAGAACAATCCCAGAAGAATGCCTCAGTGTTCGAATGTTGACATCAGCAGACCCCTCAAAGCCCTGGACATCCCTCAGCCCAAGTCACCTCAGCGAGTACTTCCTCCCCTGCACCAGGCTCTGCGTGCCCCCAGCTTCCCTGCCAGACCCCTGCCGGCCCACCCTGCGTTCAGGCAGCCCCAGGTATAACTTCAGTGCTGATTTGATAGGATGTGCTTCAAATTTAGACTCTGCTGCTTGATAACATGTGAACTTGGACAAGTTGCTCAACTTCTCATTGCCTCTAAAAAATGTAGATAATTCAGCTACTCAGATGGTCAAATGAGAAAGGCCACATAAAGCAGTTAGTACAGTTGCTGAAGTATAGCAAGGGCTCCATCTACTTTAACTTACTATTAGTAATTTTTTAATATTCATAATAAGCAAGGTACCCATGCAACTTATCTAAACCATGATACTTCTGGCAATAGCAGGGAGGCAGTATTAATAAGTAGGCCTGGACAATAAAACAGAAACAGGCGATCCAAGATCGATGGTCACATTAAGGATATAATTATGGTTATACTTTCTCACCAATTTTCATTTTCAAAATATTTACAAGAATTTTACCAACTGTTGAGTAACAGACTCAGCATTGCAATGGATATTTTGTATATATCATCTCATTTTCATGCTGCCTTTGGAAATAAAAGTTTCTGTTTGTTATGACTATGAATGTGATATTGAACAAGAAGGAACTTGAGGGACAAAGTTAGAAACCAAGCAGATGAAAATCAAGAAATAATCACTGATACTATTTTACTGCTATCATCGTAATATTTTCTTCTAGTATTTATAATTGCATGCGCATTTTTAACACATACATTTAGATTATGTACACTATGTATTGGTTTTATATACTGCATTTTTCCCTTAAGCTCATTCTTATTTACCATAGCATAAAAAATCTTTAAAATGTTATTTTAATAAATACTTTAATGTAGAATAATGTTAAGTACTTGCCAAATATTAGACATGTTTAGATGTCTCCAGTTTTTGCTATTGTAAACAACTCTGTTATGAAGTTCTAGACCAGTGGTTCTCAACCTTCCTAATTCCTCCTAATGCTGCGACCCTTTAATACAGTTCCTCATGTTGTGGTGACCCCCAACCATAAAATTATTTTCATTGCTACATAACTGTAATTTTGCTATTGTTATGAGTCATAATGTAAATATCTAATATGTAGGATGTATTTTCATTGTTGCAAAGGGGTCATGACCCACAGGTTGAGAACCACTGTTCTAGCCAGACAAGTTTTGAACCTCCTTAGTTATTCCCCTAGAAGAGATTCTTAAAAGTGCAATATTGGGTATTGTATATTTATACCCCTACATTATTCTTAAGTGCCTCTCTCACCATGACTTTGTTAGTACTTAAATTTTAACTTTTCAGAGCTCTGACAATTTGATAAATAAAATATCCCAATATTTTTTTCTGTTTAATAGTTCTTTCAGTTATTGAAAGAGAATGTTGAAGTTTTCCAGTACTCATATAATAATGTTTCCTTTCAGTTCATCAGTTTTCATTTTCCTTTCCTTTTCATCAGTTTTCATCATCAGTGCTTCATATACTTTGAAACTCCATACACATAGTTAGGAATGTTGTATTTTATTCCTGAATTGACCCTTTTATTATTATGATATGTCTCTCTTTAACTCTGGTAATCTTCTGATGTCCATGTCATCTGATATTAGTTCATCCACTCCAGTTTTGATTAGTGTTTGTAATGCATGTCTTTTCCAATTGTTTCACTATTAATCTACCTATAGCATTATATCGGAAAAGAGTTTCTTATAGATAGCTTATAGTTGACTCATACCTTATTTCATCCATTATGTAGGTCATTGTCTTTTATTAGGTGGGTTTAGATCATTTACATTTAATGTAATTATTGATATGTTAGAATTTAAGTTTATTATGTTAATATTTGTTACCTTTGGTTTTTGTTTCATTGTGCTCTCTTTCCAGAATTCCTGTAGTTCAGTTAAACATTGTTTAGTATCCCACATTGATTTAGCTATAGTGGTTTTGAATATGTGTCTTTATAGTTTTTTGTATGATTTCTATAGAGCAGAGTTTCTCAACCTTAGCACTTTGACATTTTGTGCTAAATGATTTCTACAGGATTTCCCTATGCATTGTAGGATATTTAGCTGCAGCCCTGGCTTCTACCAACTAAATGGCAATAACACACGAAATTATGCCTACGAATATTCGCCAAATACCCCCTAAAAGGCAAACCCTGATTGAAAAGACTTGCTCTAAATGTTGCAATATTTGTACATAGTTTATCACATTCTACTACTGTCACTATTTTATTACTTCAGGTGGAATGTAGAATCCTCCTTTGTTATGACCTAGATGTCTTAAGTATTACTTTTATGTACATTGGGAACCACTTCAGATGTTGTAATTTTTTTCTTTCAGCCAAAATTTTTAAAACATAAGAAAAGTACTATGTTTACTCATACTTTGTCTGTTCTTTCCTCCTGCCTGATGTTCTAAGTTTTTATTTATTACTTCATCTCTGTCTGAAAAATGACCCTGAGCTATTCTTTTTTTTTTTTTGAGACGGAGCCTCAAGCTGTCACCCTAGAGAGAGTGCTGTGGCATCACAGCTCACAGCAGCCCCCAATTCCTGGGCTTAAGCGAGTCTCCTGCCTCCACCTCCCAAGTAGCTGGGACGACAGGAGCCCACCACAATGCCCAGCCATTTTTTGGTTGCAGCCGTCATTATTGTTTGGCGGGCCTGGACTGGATCCGAACCCGCCAGCTCAGGTGTACGTGGCTGGTGCCTTAGCCCATTGAGCCACAGGTGCCAAGCCCCCTTAGCTATTCTTTTAAAGCAAATCTTTTGGATACAAATTCTTTTAATTTTCCTTATCTGAGATGTCTCTATTTAGCCTTTATTCCTGAAAGATATTTTTGCTGGATATAGAATTCTGAGTTGATTGTTTTCTTCTTTTGGCACTAAGAAATGTTGTTCTTTTTCCTTTTAGACTCCATAGTGTTAAGAAATCTACTAAAAGTTCTGCCACAGTCTCTGTTCCAGGGAAGGGACATGGCCTGTTATTTCAAGAAGTGATAGAAAGGAAAGATCTGCCAACCTCCAGGCCACTGTGCCCAGTGAGGTGGGGGAAGGGCATGGCTTTTTTCTGGTGGTTGGCTAAAGTCAACTGTGGTCAAAATGTGTCTGTCGTTCAGGATTGCCCTTTCACCAGTCTTTTGGCCAGAGATAACAGGCTTTTCCTTATGGATTTTTAAATTTCAGCCTGGTGCCATTAGTTATTTCCAGATTGTGGGTCTCTCCAGAGCCCAGGCCAAGATATATAAAAGAAAAAAACACAGACAAGAATTCACCACTTGGTAGTTCTTTGAGTTCTGAAGTCACTAGCCAGTCTTCTTTCTTTTTTCCAAGTTTCAGAGTCTTACATCAGTTGCTTTCTGAATTTAGTACAGATTTTTTTTTTGTTATAATTAGCAGGCGAAACAGTGTGACCTCTGCTTATTATTCTCTCTTTTCTAGGTCTCATTTCTTTTTTTTTTTATTTCTTTGCTTACTAATACACTTGAAATGCTTTTTATATTTCCCATAACCAATGGTGTGCTGGTAAACTGGCCCTTTAAAAAGAAAACTGCTTTATAGCTGATTTCTCTGCTGTGAAAACTCCCACAATGGCCAATTTCAAGTTATTAAAGTGACATCACTGAATGAGGAGTAAGGACTTGGCAGTCATGAGCCAGTACCAGCCAGCTCCAGCTATTAACTAGATTTGTTCTGTGAATTTTCTGGTCCTAACCTTTGCCTATGTTTTTTCCTACTTCAGAGTTAGAGTTTTTCTTCCTTGTTTATGGGAGTTTCTTTTAATAGATTAGTAATTTATTGTCATCTCATTTGGGGCTTAGGAGTTCTGGTTTTGAGTATTTATTAATCTTTTGTGAATTCTCCCATTCTTTTCAGGCTTGCAAAGATCTCTCCCATTTCACGATCTGATACATATATTTTCTTCCACGTATTGCCTACTGTTGTTTCTATATTTTATGTTTGTTTTTTTTAACCTGTCTTGCATCAATAGTTGTGGAAGGTGGAAGGCGCAGCCTAAACTTTTCTGGGCTGTAAAATTATCTGAGAATCTGATGAAAGCTCTGAACGCTCCACAGATGCACCAATACTCAATATTTTGCATATACGTTTCTGCTGTCCACAGAACTGATAAGCTCCTCCTTCTCCACATCCTGAGCCTTTTTATTGCTCCCTTTAAGCAACTGGCCTGTGCACCGTGTCAAACTGCAATAGTCTCTAACAGGCCATGTGATCAGAGGAAAGATATTTCTTCTTGCTGGTGTTTTTTTTTGTTTGTTTGTTTGTTTTTCCCTCCACTAGCAATGAATTCCTCCAGAAGTGACTCCTTCAAGATTTCCTTAAAGTAGGCCCCCAAAAGGACTTCATTCTGTTTTATGAAACTAAGGAAATGTTACCCTTTAAACATTAGTCACTGAAAAATCCACATTTCTCACTCCGGGCTGGTGTCTGTCTGGAACTTTTCCGAGACATATGATACAGATTAAGTGCGTGATTTCTCTCCCATCACACATAGGGAACTGGAATTAATCCCATGCAGGTGTGGGGACTGTTTGGAGGTGGCTCTTGTTTGGCAGCACAAATTGAAGGCACTGACATTTTGTACTTGCGAGTTCCCCACACCAACGTGACAAACACACGGCTGCATGGCCGACGTCACTTCATCTGTCCAGATTTACCATCTAAACATTTCAGAAGAAAAGAAAGCCCTGTCATAAACACTGTATTGGTCAGCCTCACATTTAAAGTGTAAGCTAGGACTTTGTAGAAAATATTTCATCTCATATAAAACATTCTGTTTGCTTTTAAAAAATCAAGGACAGTTGAATCAACTTTCTCTCTTGTCCACAAACATACCTTTCCAAATGTACCGTTTCCTTCATGGTATAAAAGCCCATGAATTCGAGATTCTCATTCTAACTCCCCAGGCTTGATCAAGGAAACTAAGTTAATTCTCTTTCATACCATTAGCTAAGTTAGAGGAAAACAATTCAGTCTATTCATCTGACTGTTATCTGGCTGCTGTCAAGCTCTCCTGAGCCACAGCCTGAGCATGGCAGCAAAGTGGGCTGGAGAAAAAGGTAGTAAAATCATTTTTAAACAAATAAAGGGAGGTATGATCACCTGCCACTGTGTGAACAGGTGGGACATATTGACAGAGCATCTTCTCTGAGCTTGGCATTGAATTTCCTCCTGCCTGACTTGTACTTAGATTTGCAATCCACCAGGAACATGCACTTAAAATGGGAAGATAAGACAAGTCAGCATATGTTTGCATATTACAACCCACTTTGAAACACCAGGGGAGCTTTTTGCTCTAGGTAATTCATCTCAGACTCTGGAGGAGAAAGAGCAGGAAAGAAAAATGTGGGGAGGAGTGACAGGAGGGGTTGAGGATGGACCTGAGAGAATTTTGAGAGACTTTTGTAAATCTTTTTTAGATATGTTTTATGTTGTTTTTCTCTGATTACAAGTCTTAAAAAGTCATTGAACTTTGCACCCTCAAGAGTCAATTTTACTGTATAATTTTTTAAATAAAACAAAAGAATATATATTAAGATGAGAAAATCCAAGGGCACACACAAGCATGTGTCTTGAGCAGAATTCTGAGGAATAAGGGGTTCAAGCTTTGACACTGCTTCGTGGCCGGGTGCTGGGGCATTCAAGAGCTAAGCACACAAAGGAAAGGGTCACTTTCGCCTATTTCGGATGCTGTTAGTAAAGTCCACTGTGGGAAGCAAGAGGGGACCCAGGGGCTCTCTGGGACCAAGACAGAGGGAGCTCCTGAAGCTCCAGGGACCGAGGAGAAATATGACCAGGGACACCAGGAGTGACATCTGATTCCAGGTCTTCCATTTTCCATTTCTGCGTGCTGGTTCCCTTACCCCATTCTCAAATCTTCAACAAAGCCTGTCAGCAATGGGCTCCTGTTGTCAGACCCAAGTTGGTTACAGAGGGAAGGACAAGCTGCATTTACACTAGGGACAAACGTGCATGGAGAGGACAGAGCCCTGCAAAGTCTGTGCCCAGCTGCTTTGAGGACCGAGAGTGTGGCCTGGAGACGTAGGCCAGGGCAGGAGCGGGCCAGCAGTAGCCAACACAAGGACACCACAGACCCCAGAAAGGTCTGGGCACAGACCTAACATCCTACAGTCATCATACAAGAGAGGGTTCAAGTTGCTAAGTTTGAATTAAAATGTGACCCTCAAAAGCCTAGAAAACATGAGGACACCTAGGTGATATTCTTAAATGCCAGGAGTCAGTGTGCATAATGTTATTACCACAGGGATAAGAAAGCTCAGGAGCAAACCCCATGGGGGGTTTTTGTTAAATTTCTAGGACACACCTAACTGAAATCCATCTTGCAACTTTTTCTGATTAATTGGATTAACTCGTTCATTTAAAGTTTAAACAAAAACATGTTCAACGTCTTTGCTAAGAAATAGATTTCTTAGCTCATGGAAAATTATATCTACACAAGATCATGCTAAAACATAACACATCGAAAGGCAAGTTTCTACTGGCAAAATCGAATGTGCCATGATCCTGACGGGGGTTTAAGTGGCACCTTCAGTTCATAGATGGGCCATTCTTCTAACAAATATAGCCTCATGCAAGTGTCACTTAGTTAGCATTTTATCTACAGTATTTTTTTTTAAAGGTTTGCCCCCAACATGGCACTTTACCTGCACCTGATAATGTGTGGTCACACTCAATTTGAAGTAGTTTTTCCTCTCTTTTCTTTTGTTTTGTTTTTGTTTTTTATTAAATTGATAATGATCAAAACAGCATGGTACTGACACAAAACAGAGGTAGATGTATGGAACAGAATAGAGAACCAAGAGATGAACCCAGCTACTTACTGCTATTTGATCTTTGACAAGCCAACTAAAAACATTCAGTGGGGATGGCTTGGCACCTGTGGCTCAACAGGCTAAGGCGCCAGACACGTGCACCTGAGCTGGTGGGTTCAAATCCAGCCTGGGCCCGCCAAACAACAACGATGGCTGCAACCAAAAATGCCCAGGCGTTGTGGCGGGTGCCTGTAGTCCCAGCTACTTGGGAGGCGGAGGCAAGAGACTCGCTTGAGCCCAGGAATTGGAGGTTGCTGTGAGCTGTGATGCCATGGCACTCTCTCCAGGGTGACCAGCTTGAGGCTCTGTCTCAAAAAAAAAGAAAAAGAAAAAACATTCAGTGGGGAAAAGATTCCCTATTTAACAAATGGTGCTGGGTGAACTGGCTGGTGACCTGTAGAAGACTGAAACTGGACCCATACTTCTCACCATTAACTAAGATAGACTCTCACTGGATTAAAGATTTAAACTTAAGACATGAAACTATAAAAATACTAGAAGAAAGTGCAGGGAAAACTCTGAAAAAGTCGGCCTGGGTGAATATTTTATGAGGAGGACTCATAAAATATTGGGCAATTGAAGCAGCATCAAAAATACACTACTGGGATCTGATCAAACTAAAAAGCTTCTGCACAGCCAAGAACACAGTAAGTAAAGCAAGCAGACAGCCCTCAGAACAGGAGAAGATATTTGCAGTTTATGCCTCTGACAAAGGTTTAATAACCAGAATCCGCCAAGAATTCAAACGTATTAGCAAGTGATCCCATCTCAGGGTGGGCAAGGGACCTGAAGAGAAACTTCTCTGAAGAAGACAGGTGCATGGCCTGTAGACACATGAAAAAATGTTCATCATCCTTCATCATCAGAGAAATGCAAATCAAAACTACCTTGAGATATCTTTTCTCTTTTTTTTAAGCCCTTAGTTTCCTGGAAAATGTTAGGAAGTGGTCTTCATCAGTGAAATCTTATCAGTGAATGAGAGGACTCAGCTGACTGCTAAAATAGCTTCTTCAGTAGAATAGTAGGAAACAAAATAGGCAACTGAATCCATCTCTTGAAAAGATTGATTTTTGCTGAGTCCAAGTCTTTTCCTGAAAAAGCTGTGGGGCCCAGGAGAATATTTACCAATGTTATTTCTGGCACTATTGTCTGCATTGCAGAAAGTTCAGCAAAACCCCAATCCCATGATTAATTTCTACTTTTATTCTTATAACCAAATGGTGTATATATGCAGGAAAGGGGACAGTTGTTACATTTTTTTTAGTACAGGGATCTCCTAGTTATGTTTTCAATTGTTATAAAATATGGCCAGGCATAGTGGCTCAGGGAGGCCCCGGTAATCCTAGAACTTTGGGAGGCTGAGGCAGGAGGATTGCTTGAGGCCAGTTGGAGAGCAGCCTGAGCAAGAGATCTGGTCTCTACCAAAAAAAAAAAAAAAAATGAAAAATTAGCCGGGCGTGGTCCCAGCTACTAGGAAACCTCAGGAGGATTGCCTGAGCCCAAGAGCCTGAGGTTGCTGTGACTTATGCTAATAACTCTGCACTCTAACCTGGGAGACAGAGAAAGACCTTGTCTCAAAACAAACAAAAAGGCAAACATTTGGCACCAATTGTACGGCTGGTGCTACAGGGCTAAGTGCATATCTAACCCTCTCCATGAGCCTTGGAGGCAGATACTATCCTTAGCCCCATTTTACAGAGGTGAAAATAAGGAAAACTGAGGCTAAATAACTTGTCTAGTAAGACACTCAGAAGTGGGAGAGCCAAGGGTCAAGTCCAAGTTCTTCAGCTGTAGGCTTAACATAAATGCACATAGATGGATCGGTAGGTAGAAGGGAGGTAGAGAGTACCATGAAAACAGCCATATTTTAGACCACCCAGATGCCCAGCAATCTTTCATTCATCTCTCTTCCAGTCTTGCCTCAGAGATATATGGGGGTAATGGGGGGCAGGGGACCAGACCGCCTACCATCATCCTGTCAGGTCAGGTCTCCATCCTGTACAAAAGAGCCTTGGCTTTCTCTTTTCTTCTCTTTTGCTGTCATCATTCTGGTCTTAAATGGAAGAAGCCATTGTCCACAGCCACAGCAGTAATAGGATTGTGCTTTGGATATTAAATTAAATTGGCTCTATGCATTTTCTGTAGAGGAGATTTGCAGTGTTTCTGACAGACACAACATTTCTCCTAATCAATACCTTCTCTGTGTTTGTGCTACATACAGCATATAACATTTCATACAGCAAGACCGGCCAGTCTGGCACAGTCTCTTCTAAGGCTGCAAATCAAACCTTGCTTCAGCAGCTGAGGGGCGCGGGGAGGGGACGGGGAGGGGAGCGGCTGTTATAAGAAGCTCCAGATTCCTTTTCCTCCCCTATTAGCAAAGGTAGCTGGTGGTAAACAGCAGCTGCCTATTCACAAATGCTTTGTCAGGATAGAAGTGTGAGCAAAACAAATCAAAGTAGGACCTCTGTCAGTTAACCACCCTAGGGACTGTAACAAACTGGTCAACATAAAGAACTAGGCCTACTGTGCTGATATGGACATGTCCAGTCTGTGAAAATTAGGCCAAGTTAAGGATGTGGTGGGTGTAGACAGGTGGTCGGCTATGGAGTCCTGCTGTCATTTAAACCACAATTCTAGGTGAGTCAGGTGCTGGCCGCTGGCTCTGAGACAGAGCCCAAACTTGGGGACTGTCCATCCACAGCGGCTCTGAGAGGTGAGGGCTTGACTGTCCTGAGTGTGTGGGGATCTCATACTGAAACCAGCTCTTGTAGAGTCTGGAAATCTGATGGTTTGTGTCCTTGCTCATCAGAAATGCCAATCTGTAATGAGGGAAACCCGTCCGTTGATGTGTTCTCCTGAGGAAGCTGAGATGCAAGGAAACTGAGACTTAGCAACCTCTGTGACTGCAGGCTAAACTGATGTAGGTGCCGGGACGTGTCCCTGGATCTCACCCTTTTACTCAAGACCGCCCCTTCCCTGAGCCTTTCTGTGGTCTACCTGCGAGACCCCTTTGCTCAGGTGCTGCCTTGGGCTGCCGATGGCTGTGGGCGCAGACGGAGCTGCCCGGCCTCTCACACGTACCTAAGCCCAGGCCCCGCACACAGTCGAAATGCAGGAAACTTGGCGACGGATGTGGATTTTTAAATAGTGGAGAATAAGTGGTCTCAGCATCTGTCATTCTCCATGGGACCATCACAGTCAGTGAGTGGTGGCTTAATGAAATGAGTCCATTCCTCCCATAAGTCTAAAACCTGACTACAAAGGTCATGGACTCCTGTCCGCCTTCCCTGCCACCTACCCAATGCTTCCAGAAACTGGAGTTGAACTTTCTTTGGTTTCACATTATATACTAATTATTCATGAAACAAACACATGAAATGTTTATAAAAGTATCAGTTATAAATGGAAGCACCCATCTACCTCTGGAGAGGAACATTAAGAACTTCCTAGAACACAAAATTACCGAGGGAAGTCGCCCCAGTGATTGCAGGATTCAAAGGGATGTTTGTTTCCCACACATTTACTGTATTCTGCTACATTCTGTGTACAAACGCTCAAATTGTATGTGAAAAACAGATGCCTGATATTTTACCCTTTACATTTGTTAGTAGGTAATGTATGCCTATAATTAAAAATCCCAACAGCATGAAGGGTTATTCAGAAAACAATTAGTCTCCCTCACACCTGTCGCCAGGCTCCCTTCCCAGAAGCAATCACTGCTACTAGGCTTAAGTAAAATACAATTTGGAATACCATGAACAGTCTCAGTTCTACTTCTCTTTCTCTGCGGAGAAGAATAATGGAAATGTTTAAATACTCAAAACTTGTTACAAGAGTACAATGAAATCCTGTACCCGTCACCAACCTTCAGCAGCCGTCAACTCGCTGTCACTCTCTTCATCTTGTGTCCTCGGTTTGATTCACACACTGTGTGCCTTTCTGCGCCCTGGTCGTTACGTGTGAATTATATGCAGTTCTACCTCATTCTCTCTACTGCTTCAATAGTGCTTCATTGTAGAGCCATCCCGTGATTAATTTAACCCATCCCTTACTTAGGGCCATACAGGTTGTTTTTAATCATATGCTGCTTCACACAGGCATATTCTCGCCCAGGATGTCTATAGGATAAGTTGCAAAGACTGCAGTTGCTGGACAAAGACCACACATGTTTAAAAACACAGTAGATCGGGCGGCACGGCCTCTACAGGAATTGCTCCATTTCTGTTCTCCCCCTCCTCAACGCAGTGGGTTTAGAGATTTTTCTTATCTTTCCCGACCTCATAGGTTAAACTAATGGTATCTACATTTTTCTTCCTGTTAAGTGAAATAAGAGCATCTTTTCACAGCTTCAGATCTTTTTTTTTTTTTCATGAACCGCCTTTTCATCTTTGCCATTTTTTATCATCATGTTTAGAAAGGTCCAACCACCCAAAGATCACAAACGTTTTTCCATTTCTTGCATGATTGCCTTTACATTTACATATTTGATCCATTCGCTATTTATTTTAGTATATAAAATAGGAATCAAACGACTTTTTCTAGATGACACCGGTAGTCCCTAGCACCATATATGATGTTTGTGTACCTGTTTGTCCTTTATTTTTCCGTACTTGGTTAGATCTATCTGGTTTCTCACTCTGCCCTACCCTCAAGGAACCAGCTCCAGGTTTTATACATGAGCTTCCTCTTACAAGGAATAGACCTCAGAAACATTAACTTCCCTTCTATAAATCTGAGATGCCAGTACTCGCCTTATTGCACTTTGTGATCATTAAATGAAAATATCCAGCAGTATTAAAAAGTGAATACATGTCGAAACTTCAATAAATGAGGTATTCTTCTACTCTTTTCCTAATTTAGTAATTTATGCTTATTTCTTTACTGTTTTTCTTTTTTCCCCTTAGGTTAGTTTCTCTAACTTCTTACATTAGATTATTTTTTACTTAGACTTTACTGAAAGAAACTTCAAGTCTAGGAACTTTCCTCTAAACACTGCCTTGCCTGTGCTCATTGTTTCTAACTTGCAGGATAATTTGTATTAATAGTCTACATATTCTCTCCACCCCAAAATAGGAATTATTTTTCTTTTAGTCATTTTCTAAAATATTTAAAGTATAGAAAAGTAAAAATAATCTAAAATTCACATTTCTTTTTTTTTTTTTGGTGACAGAGTCTTCCTAGGTCACCCTCTGTAAAGTGCTGGGGTGTCACAGCTCACAGCAACCTCAAACTCTTAGACTTAAGTGATTCTCTTGCCTCAGCCTCCCAAATAGCTGAGACTACAAGCACCTGCCACAACACCCAGCTATTTGTTTGTTGCAGTTGTCATTGCTGGTTAGCTGACCCAGGCCGGGTTTGTACCCACCAACTTCAATGTATGTGGGTGGCACTGTAACCACTGTGCTACAGGAGCCGAGCCCACATTTCTTCTATACTAGAAATAACCATTGTTTTGTGTATGTCTACATATTTGCCCATTGAAATTTCAGATATATAACATACATGTAATCTCCTTTTAAAAAACAAAAAAGGAAATACAAAGCATTAAAGTCACTGTAACTACCTCCAGGTACAATTACTGCAATAAGTTACTGACTTTTATATAGAACCTTTTGATTAATTATATATATATATATATATATACACACACACACACACACACACATACATACACATGAACAATGTATTTTGTGTTTTAAAATTTGCATAAATGGTATCAAACTGTACCTTCCTGCCACTTGTACTTAACACTCATTCGTGTTTTAGTATTTCTTTCTGGGAGTTCTCTTATGTTCTAATGCAATGATGCCAGTTTGTCTTTTATTTCCTCAAACACAGCAAGAAAATGTTTTCTAATATTTCCAAAATCTGGAGCCTTTGGGTTTTCTATTGCTTCTCATTCATATTTCCTTCCATACTTTTCTTTGTACGCTCATTATTTTTTACCGTAAGTTCATTTTTTTTGGTAAATCATCTGTGAGAGTTCTTTGAGGTCTAGGATGAAGGGATGTCCCTCCACAGAGGGTGCATTTGGCCTTTGCCAGGTGCCTGGGGGCAGGGCCAACTTAGCACTGTTTTAAATAGCTTGGGCCGGCTCGGCGCCTGTGGCTCAACGGGCTAAGGTGCCAGCCACGTACACCTGAGCTGGCGGGTTCGAATCCAGCCCCAGGGCCCGCCGAACAACAATGACAGCTGCAACCAAAAAATGGCCGGGCATTGTGGCGGGCGCCTGTAGTCCCAGCTACTTGGGAGGCGGAGGCAAGAGACTCGCTTGAGCCCAGGAATTGGAGGTTGCTGAGAGCTGTGATGCCACAGCACT
>CAUYON010118305.1:0-18165 GCA_963573935.1 Arctocebus calabarensis
GAAAAGACACCCTACTTAACTAATGGACCTGGTGAACTGGCTGGCAACCTATAGAAGACTGAAAGTGGACCCACACCTTTCACCATTAACTAAGATAGACTCTCACTGAATTAAAGATTTAAACTTAAGACATGAAACTATAAAAATACTAGAAGAAAGTGCAGGGAAAACTCTTGAAGGAACTGACCTGGGTTAATATTTTATGAGGAGGACTCCCCAGGCAATTGATGCAGTATCAAAAAAACACTATTGGGACCTAATCAAATTAAAAAGCTTCTGCACAGCCAAGAACATAGTAAGTATAGCAAGCAGACAGCCCTCAGAATGGGGGAAAATATTTGCAGATTATGCCTCCAACAAAGGTTTAATAACCAGAATCCATAGAGAACTCAAACGTATTAGCAAGAGAAAATAAGTGATCCCATCTCAGGGTGGGCAAAGGACTTGAGAAGAAACTTCTCTAAAGACAGGTGCATGGCCTACAGACACAAGAAAAAATGCTCATCATCCTTAATCATCAGAGAAATGCAAATCAAAACTACTTTGAGATATCACCTAACTCTAGTAAGATTAGCCCAGATAACAAAATACCCAGACCAGAGATGCTGGTGTGGATGTGGAGAAAAGGGAACACTTCTACATTGCTGTTGGGAATGCACACTAATATGTTCCTTTTGGAAGGATGTTTGGAGAATACTTAGAGATATAAAATTGACCTGCCATTCGATCCTACTTATAATTCCTTTCTATGTACAGGATACTGAAAAGTATCCAGAAGACCAAAAATCATATTATAACAAAGGAATATGTACCAGAATGTTTATTGCAGCTGCTAAGTAATGGAAGAAGCCCAAGTGCCCATTGACCCACGATTGGATTAATAAATTGTGGTACATGTATGCTATGGAATATTATGCAGCCTTAAAGAAAGATGAAGACTTTACCTCTTTCATGTTTACATGGATGGACCTGGAACATATTCTTAGCAAAGTATCCCAAGAATGGAAGAAAAAGTATCCAATGTACTCAGCCCTACTATGAAGCTAATTTATAGCTTTTATATGAAGGCTATAACCCAACTATAGCACAAGAATGTAGGGAAAGGGGCAAGGGAGGGGAAGGGAAGAGGGAGATTGGGGTGGAGGGATGGTAATTGGTTGGGCCTCACCTACAGTGCATCTTAGAAGGGTACAGGCTAAACTTACTAAATACAGAATACAAATGTCTTCATACAATAACTAAGAAAATGCCATGAAGACTATGTTAAACAGTTTGATGAAAATATTTCAGATTGTATATGAAACCATCACATTGTACCTCTTGATTGCACTAATGTACACAGCTATGATTTAATAATAAAAAAAGATAAAAAGATGTGTCACCTGCTATTGTTGCTATTGTTAAGTTTTCCAACATTGTTCTTTCACTTCAAAATTGCTTTGACTCTTCTTGGTTCTTGGCTTGTCCACATAGATTTTGGAATTATCAAGTCTATTTAATAATATTCAATGATAGATGACTTGGATGAACATTTGTGTAAAGTTAAATTCTTCAATCTGCATACATTATCCCTAATTGTTTAGGCCTTCTTTGATTTCTTTCAGTAATGCTTTGTACTTTCTTTCAGTAATGCATATATACTTATTGTATATATGTCTAGAACTTCTTTTGTGTTATTTCTGGATAATTGATGTTTTGGTAATATTCTTTATGAATTTGATCTAAATTGAATGTTCAAGTTATTTGTTTTTAATATAAAAAAATTTGTTAACTCAATTCTAATAGTTTATTTGGAACTTTTACATTTTTACCCACTTTTTTGCAAATAATGGTTTTTCCTTTGAACCTATGTCTTTTCTTATTATTATTAATTTTACTAACAAGGTTATCTAGTACAATATTTAATTCAATTGCAAATAGCAGAGATTTTTGTTTTATCTCTTGAGATCATATGACTTTTTTCTATTAACTTGATACATGCTATTAATTTATTTTAAAATGTTAAGGCAGCATTTTAACTAAAAATATAAGCAACTTATCTATATACTTTTATGTATCATAAAATTAAATTTTTAAATGTTTCCTAGAGGCTGTGTCTCATTCCATCACCAGACTGGAGTACAATGGTACTATATATGCCATATATAGTATCTTCCCACCTTTGTGATGACTGTAGTATCTGTAGTAATGTTTCCCTTTCTTTTGTTTATAGCTCACTGCAGCTTCTAACTTATGGGCTCAATCAGTACTCCTGCCTCATGCCCCTCAGTGGCTGGATTAACAAGCACAACCTGCAACATTCAACCAATTTTTTTCATTTTAATCTTTTTAGAAATGGGGTCTGGCTCTGTTGTCTTGAACTCTTGCACACAAGTGATTCTCCCACCTCAGCTTCCCAGTTGCTGGAATTAGAAGCACGAACCATCATGCCAAACCATAAAATTATCTTTTCTAGTAATTTATTAAGTTGCTTTGCATCTATTTTTATGAAAATATTTAAAGAATTTAGTGGCAAAGCCAAACTTAACTGAAATTTTTGAAATAAAACCGAAATAAGCTAAAAATTTATTTTTTAATAAATGTAAGATTTTTCAAGTTTTTTATACCTTTTGCATTGGTAAATTTTATTTTTCAGTAATTTGTCTATTTCCAGGCCTTGTGGCGGGCACCTGTAGTCCCAGCTACTTGGGAGGCTGAGGCAAGAGGATTGCTTAAGCCCAAGAGCTGGAGGTTGCTGTAAGCTGTGAAACCACTGCACTCTACTGAGGTCAACAAAATGAGACTCTGTCTCCACACAGATACACACAAAAAGCCAAAAACAACAACAATAATTTGTCTATTTTATTATAATGTTAAAATAGTGACATAAAATTATATATAGTATCTTCCTACCTTTGTGATGTCTATAGTATTTGTCATAATGTTTCCCTTTCCTTTGTTTTTATTTCGTCAGTTTTGGTAAGAGTTATTTTAAATTAGAATTTTTTTTTTTAAACCCCTACCCTAGACAGATGGAAACTTGTTTAAGAGAACCCTGCTTGGCAAGCAAATTTCAACTTCTAACTGAATGAGTTAGGAGTATTTCATATAGTGGATTAAATGTGCAAAGATACATTGTGGCCCTTTTACTTACATGGCACTCTACATATTCCCAAAATATGGGCTAGAAACCATAAAATACAGTGTAGGTCTAAAGAGTCACTCCTCACCTGATCTGTGTCACTGAAGTTCCCTCTCATATATAGGTAGTGACTATTCTCCTGGATCAATCTTTCAACGAACAACTTGTAATTTGCTGTCTGTGTATTTCTTGCACTGAAGCTATAAAGAAAATTTTTGTTTTCTTCTAGTTACTCATGATGGATGATCAACTTATATCATGCAATAAAGGGGAATGACTGTATATATATATATATATATATATGTATTTGTTACTAAAAACTAAGATGTATGACATAATAAATGCAAATCGGTAAGAAAATAATAATTTTTAAAACTCTATGTGAAGCAATTAGTCAGCACATTTAAATGACAGTAATAATTCTATCTTCAGCTAAAAATTATCTTCTTTCCCCACTTTAAACCATTATACATGTATATATATTTTTGAGCAAGTGCTGTAATATTGTTAAAATGTAAAAATGATTTCAAAAGGCCAGATACTGGGTAAAAATATGATTTATCATTATTTGGGGGATTGATTACACAATTTTTCTTATGCGGTAAAGATTTAAATTCCCACCAATACTATTTTGTTAGGACATAATGTATATTATAAAAAATTTCTAATAAGAAACACAATGCCTGCATACTGGTATAGTATTCATATCTTTGGATACAACCTGAGTAAATAATCTTGCTTCTTATTTCATTATAGGGTTAGGGGATGAACGTGAAAGAGATAATTTTAATGATTTACTGAGGAATAATCTTGTTACTGCACACACTTAGGAAGGTCTGTAAATGTATAACTTTTTTAGCTCAGTTTTCAATCTGGACGTAATACATAATCCTACAGAGATTCAAAGTGTCTCTCATTAATCTTAACAGCAGGGTAAAATGAAGAAGAAAAGTCTACAATCAAAGCAACAATACATATATTTTATAGTAAGAAATTTGGGTAATAAACAGGGACATACTAGAATTTTTTTTTTTTTTTTTGGAGACAGAGCCTCAAGCTGTCACCCTGGATAGAGAGCTGTGGCATCACAGCTCACAGCAACCTCCAATTACTGGGCTCAAGCGAGTCTCTTGTCTCAGCCTCCCAAGTAGCTGGAACTACAGGCGCCCGCCACAACACCCGGCCATTTTTTGGTTGCAGCCGTCATTGTTGTTTGGCGGGCCCGGGCTGGATTTGAACCTGCCAGCTCAGTTGAACGTGGCTGTTGCCTTAGCCCGTTGAGCCACAGGCGCCGAGCCATACTAGAATATTTAAAGCTATCATAAGAAGTTGAGATTTTATGTATGCCAAAGGATATTTTTTAAACATGTATCCTAATCATACTGTAGATGATACTCAGGTAAGAAGAGAGTTCTGAAGATAAATATTAGAGAGTCACACTTTCAAAAAAATAATTATATACATAATTACATACATGAATATTCATGAGCTATTTGAAGTAGTAAAAGAAGAGGACCAGAAACACAGATTTTATACTGGGATACACTCAACTTTGGGAAGATGAATTGACAAAAAGCAAAGCTAATGAAGAACCATAAAAGGGCATCAAAATATCACATGTACCCTATAAATATATACAACTATTATGTACCCATAATAAGTTAAAATTACAAACAAAGGAAGTCTAGAAGCCACAAGAAAGGTGAATTTCAAGAACAAAAGTTAAACTTTGGCATTAAATGGTTCAAATAGAATGAGTAAAGTGGAAAGATCCTCAAATATGTAATAGTGCATTTTATTTGCAGAACTTACCCCAGACATTTTACAGGAATATATTTTAATGAAGTGAATATTTCCAAAAGTCTGGACAGAGTTAGTAATGAAAAGAGAGATGATGAGGTACTAGGAATTAGCAACAGCAAGAACCAGTTTCCTCCCCATCCCTAGGACTTGGCTGAAAGGAATAGGCACCTGTCAGGCATGTGATACTTGGTGAAAGCTGTAAATGTAGAGAGTTGTTCCATCTGCTTCTCTCAGGGAGCATTTTTTTTTTAAGCTACAGCTTTTTCTTTGAGTTCCATTAACTGCTCTCTCACCCTTGTACTCAGGGTGTTTGCTCTGGGGTAATCAGCCATTTCTTGTAAAGAGATTTCTTGTTGAATTCCCTTTATGTTGAGTGTGCCATCCTTTTCCTTTCTGGGAGTGTCTCATGGAAAGGAGTTTTGTGAGGTAAACATTTCTACCTCTCCTCATTTATACATGAAGCAAGAGATTCATCATGGCTATCTGACTTTCCAGAGGTAATAGTCTGTGAATGACATAATCTCCCTCCTTAACCTGCCTTGTGCTGCACATATGAGGGCAAAGGGAAAAGAAAAAGAAAAGGAAAAAATTAGTTCCTATCAAGAGACATAAAATGATGGGATGTAGGGTGAAGTTAGGATAGCTTATTTTTTTTCTTTTTTTCTTTTTTTTTATTAAATCCTAGCTGTGTACATTAATGCAATCATGGGGTACAATGTGCTGGTTTCATATACAATCTGAAATAGTTTCATCAAACTGGTTAACATAGCCTTCATGGCATTTTCTTAGTTATTGTGTTAAGACTTTTATATTCTACACTTAGTAAGTTTCACCTGTACCCTTCTAAAATGCACTGTAGGTGTGATCCCACCATTTACCCTTTTTTCACCCATCCTCTCCTCTTCCCTCCCCTCCCTTGCCCCATTTCTCCATGTTCTTGTACTATAACTGGATTATAGCTGTCTTATGAAAGCTTTAGAATGGATTAATAAAATGTGGTATATGTACACCATGGAATATTATGCAGCCTTGAAGAAAGATGGAGACTTTACCTCTTTCTTGTTTACATGGATGGAACTGGAACATTTTTTTTTTTTAATTTTATAGGAAGTAACATTTCTATTTCCTTCAGATGAGAAGGAATACTGGAATAACTGCTGTAGAAACAGAGATATCCTAAAATAAACATGAATACCAAAGGTGATGCCAATCTCAATATTGGTAAGAAAACTTCAGCGATCACGTAACTTCTAGCAGAAAAGTAGTAAGATCTGCTATATGGCTGGCAAGGGCACCTTAATAACAGCCAGCCCTTTCAGCACTATGTGACATATATCAAAAAGAATACCAAATAGACTCTATGAAGTGGATAAGTAGATCACTGTTGCTTGTGCAGAACTTCAACTCACATACGATTCTATGCAAAGTTAGCTACTCTCATCTTGATATGTTAAGAACAATATTCACAATTTTATTGAGTTTGATTTTTTTATTTATAATTTTTATCAGAATAAGGGAATTTCCATTATCTTTGCCTTGTTTCATTATCAGTAATTGTAGCAAGATTACCAACGTATTCTTTTATTTTAAAATCTTACATGGGAATGTTTATTCCATGCACAGTTGAAGAAAGTCTTTCAATCTTGCGGACCTGGCTCCTGAATCTGCTCTGCTCTTTTCTGTCTGTCCTGCATTCTTAGCTGATGTGCCTGCCATTTTAATGACCTTCTCAATCAACACCTAGTTTGAAGTTAAGACAAATTTGCTTCTTGACTGTATAATGCATTTTTCTTCTTGTCACTATAATTCTTTAGATTAAGAATCGGTCTTAATCTAAAGACAGGGTTAACCTGTCTCCAGCAGCCCTGCTGCCTGATTTTTGGTTAAGCTCCAGGCTTCTACACTGTGCACTGTTCTCAAAAAGCCACCTCACCAAATGTGCTGGACTTGCCAGGTTCTTGATTTTGCCCAATATATAGATACACAGTCAGCTCTCCATATCCAAGGTAAAGAGAGAATTCACCAGCATATGAATTTATGGTCACCTTTGATACCAGTACTCCCTCTACTGATTAAATGAATGAAATCAAACAAAGATGAAATAACCCTTTTGTTATTGTATTAAAATTTACATATCTTATTCCTGAGGTTATTTGGAAATTCTTCTGTATTCCAGATTTTTCCTAGATGTATAGTAACTCTTTTATGTTATCTACTCTGTCTTATATTATTTAGGTACTGCACTATAAAAGAATCATAAGATGTCAGTAGAATGTGGAATTCATTCATTCATTCATTCATTCATTCCTAGTTATTCAGATTAACTACGGGACTCTCCTAATTGTGTCCAGGCTTGACTTCTCTTGTTTAGGCTCATTGATACATGTGAAATCAATTAGCATGATGGTTAAGGGTTGTCTTGTTTAGATTGACCTCACAGATCTGGAATTTTGATGTCTAATGTGTGGGGTCCAAAGTGCAAGTGAGCCATAAGTCTCTTATCATCCAACTGGTTAGCTTGTTTCTGTCATGGTGGTTTAAAGGGTTTCCAAGAGAATGACGAAGAGCACCCAGGATCCCTTATGGCCTAAGTTCAGAAATGACACAGTATCACTTCTAACACATTTTACTGTCCAAAGATAATTACAAGGTTATTTTAGATAGCATGGGTGGGTAAATAGGTCTTCTTCTTAATGGAAGAAGCTAAGTCATACTACAAGGTGTGTGGATAAAGGACGAGGAATAATAGGGGCCATATGTGCAATCAGTCTACCTCCTCAACTTACCTTCTGTCTAATGAACTTAAGCTCTGTTGACTGGATTTTCCCTACCCTGCCTAACTCAAGACACCAAATTCTTTTATCTAGTACTGCCAACTGCTTTGGCTTCTTCTGAGCCTAAAATGTACTACTGTATCTTCCTGTGCTCTCCTAGACCCGTAGCGCCAAACCCAACCAGAAACCCTCTTGGAATGTTGCAAAAATATCTTGAAATAAGATAACATAAGGCTGGGTCACAGTAGCTCACACTAGTAGTCCCACCACTCTTGGAGGCTGGAGGCAGGTGGATCACCTGAGGTCCGGAGTTGGAGACCAGTCTGAGCAAGAGCAAGACCCTGTCTCTAAAGATAGCCAAGTATTGTGGTGGGCCCCTGCAGTCCCAGCTACTGGGGAGGTTGAGGGAAGAGGATCCCTCAACCCAAGAGTTTGAAGTTGCTGTGAGCTGTGATGCCATCGCACTCTACCCAGGGCAACAGAGTGAGACTCTGTCTCAAAAAAAAAAAAGTGAAATAGCTTACCATAAAATGGAATGTTTTATAGCTCAAGTTTTTCATTTGAATCTGATCCTGCCCTGAAAATAAATCTCCGTTCAGAAATATTTATAGTTCTTTTTTATTTTCTAGATGTTAATTCACATGACACAGAGGCAGACCTTTTTCATCAAAACATTATTTATTCAATTAATACCTCTGATGAACACCAAAAGAAATAAAAATAAAAATTAGAACCCAGATGGCTGTACAAACATCAGAACATCACTGAAATAGCGGACATGACCAAGCACGGTAATCGCTATAATCCTGTTATGGCCCCTGGCTGACTAACTTCACTGCAGAATACAGAAATTACCAACCGTATTAAAGCTCTACAGTGAGACAGAGGAGTTCTGTGCTGCTTTCTTCATCAATGCTTGGAGTTGGGACTGTGTCAAAGTTTTTAGAGGCCTGACTTGTTTGAGAATGTAAAATATTCTACAAATAAAGTTGGTTTTGGATCAGAGGAAGCTGAATTCCAGGCCAGAAGAATAGGCATGTATCAGGAGCAGAGAGAGATGATGGATCAGTTTCAGGGGCTAGCACATATGATCTAAGAAAAACATTATGTCAGGACCAGAAGGGAAACTAAAATACAGTGGTTGAAAGAATCAGTTATCTAGTAAAAGGTGTAATCTGCATCTGAGAAGAAGTTTCAAACAAAAACAAGCAAACAAAAGTATCTAGCCAAATGCTGTGGGAAAAGTGTGCAGGGATACATGTAGAAATACTCATTCATCAAGCACTTCCTATGCTACAGAAACTCCACTAGGAGCCACTGGGAAACAAAGATGAAAAACCCTTCAAGGAGGGTACAATTGATTGAAGAAGATAGACATGCTTTTAATATAAACTATTATACAAAGCAATAGTTCTTACTGAAGGAAGAACAGATATTCATTGGGGGCACATCTGAGGAAAAATATTTTTGTTTCTGGGGTACTTATATCTGAACTGAATAAATGGCTTTTTATAAGGTCAACAGAAAAATCATTGAACTAGAGAATTAATTAGCAAACAAGTGGAAGTGTGTAAAATTATACAGTGAATTTCAGAAGCAATGAATGCTCATTTAAAAAAAAATAGCCTGTGAAGTGTGAAGTACCAGGAAATAAGTCTGTAAATTTATGCCAAGATTTTAAAAGACCTTAAATAATTTGCTAAAAGATCAAAAATACACAAAGCAGACTCATGGCTTCAAGATCTAACAGACCTTCTTAGTGGAAAATGATGGAATTCCTTCAGGTGAAAATGTTATAGAAAATGTCACACACTAGGAGTTAAAAGCATTAAAATTATGTGATTGGAGTGAGGAAGACTAAGGCATGGAAAAAAGCAATCCTGAATTCTGTTTCTAGTATTGCTGTTAATGTAACCAGCTGCAGTCACTGATTACAAACTCCTCATCATAAAAAAAAAAAAACCCCAAAACTAGCTATCTATAAAATGGACTAAAGCTGGAAAATTTTAGCTGAAAGAAAGTACTCAAGAAAACAATGGTATTGTATAAAGTTCTTCTTGTATTCAGTTTTTGGAGGTGAATGCCAGTCTGTATCTTTTGAGGCGGCTAAAATCTTTTTTGATGATAGCCATTCTAACAGGTGTCAGGTCACATCTCATTGTGGTTTTAATTTGATTTCTGTAATGGTTGGTGATGTTGGACATGTTTTCATATGCCTATTGCCCTTTTGCTTTTCTTTCTTTGACAAATGTCCATTCAGAACAGTTGCTTATTTTTAATCAGGTTAAGTTTTTACTCTTGAGTTGCTTAAATTTCTTATATATTTTGGATATTAACCTCTTATAAGATGTATGGTTTGCAAATATATCCTCCCATCCTGTTTGTTGTCTCTTTGCTCTGTTAATTCTATCCTTTGCTATACAGCAGCTTTCTAGCTTGTTATAATTCATAGATTTTCTCTTTTTTTTTCCTGTACCTTTGCAGTTATATCCAAAAATACATCACCCAGAGTGGAGTCATGGAGCTTTCTCCCTATGCTTTCTTCTAGTAGTTTTACTGTTTCAGGTCTCACATTTATGTTCATGATACATTCTGCATTGATTTTGTCCCTGGTTAGTGTCTATTGCACTCTTCTGCATGTGGGGGTCCAGTTTCTCAGCATCAGTTATTGAGTAGACTGTCTTTTTCCCACTGTGTGTTCCTAACATTTGGGACAAAATTCAGTTGGCCATAAATATCTGGATTTATTCCTGGAATCTCCCGTGTTGTTCTGTTTGTCTGTGTTTCCAATTTCATGCCAGTACCATCTTTGTTTTCTTTACTATACCTTTGTAGTACGTTTGGATGTCAGCTAGTGTGATCACCTCCAGCTTGTTCTGCTTGTTCAAAATGGGCTTGCTTTTTCAGGGTCTTTTGTGTTTCCTGCAAACTTGAGGATTATTTTTTATATTTCTATAACTAAAAAGCATTGACATTTTTATAGGAATTGCATCGAATCTGTAGATTACTTTGTACTTACTCTGGGAAGTCAAAAAAATGGAGAATTATACTTCATCAAACAAAAACTAATAAAAATTAATCAAAACTTTTAGACTAAAAAGTTATATTCCTGTACTTTCAGTAGACTTTCAAGTGTAATAAAAACAAAAAGATACCACTTACTAGAGCAACCAAAACTATAAGTATAGAACTAGAAATAAACTTAAAGCAAAAGGCTTACAAGAACTTTATAAGAAAAATAATAAAACTTCATGAAAAGAAATAAAAATCTTAAAAATGGAGAGATATACCGTGTTCATGCATAGGAAGTCTCAGGATTATGAAATGAATATATAAATAAAATAATAAACCCAAAGCAACACCAGTGAAAAATCCAACAAGCTTTTTCATTGATTTCAAAAATTCCCTGGCATTTTGAAGTGGAAAGTTTGATTGGCAATAAATATTCTCAGGAGAAGAGACCTCATTTCTCTAGTCAAAGATTAAAGTAAAAATAAGATGTGCTAGCACACTCTTAAGAGTGGTAAATGTAAATGTCTAAAACAGCTAAGTCCTGCTGTGCACTTTAAAAAATGATTTTCTGTTAGATATTGCTGAGTGTGTGTATATAAAACAACTTGGGAGAGGCTGGGTGCGGAGCTTACACCTGAACTGTAAGCACTTTGTGAGGCTCAGGGGGCTGCTTGAGGACGCGAGTTTGAAATCAGCCTGGACATTGTAAGGAGACCTTATTTCTGCAATAAATTAAAAAGTTAGTGAGGCATGGCTGTGCACACCTGTGGTCCCACCTGCTCAGGAGGCTGAGATAGCAGGCTCACTTGAGTCTAGGAGTTCAGAAAGCTATGAGCAACTGTCCTGATAATTCTGCACTTCAGGTTGGGTAACAGAAGGAGACTCTGTCTCTAAATTTAAAAAAAAAAAAGAACAACTTGAGATAATTATTTGATAATGTTTATTAAACTTAAAAGTATATAATTAATCATGGAACATAATCTATGAAGCGTTCAGGGAATGACACAGCTACAAATACACATCTTTATAGACTTGTGACAATTAAATTAAAAAAAGATCACTTAGTGTATTTCACACATTTGTTTTCAGTGGCTGAATCAAAAATCATGGATCATATTAGATAGTAATAGAAGATTTAAATCATTCAGCTTTCATGAGGCTACCTGTAAACTCCAGCTAATGGAAATTAGCTTTCAAGACAGAAATTTCACAGCTTCAAAGAGTTACAAATTATCCTGACAGTTTAAAACAGGAGAAATCACTACATATTGGGATTAAGGGTTGCTTTAGGAAAGAGGTGACTGATGTTTTAGCGGCATCATGAAATAAATATTCATAATGACATACTGGGTAAAAATAATTTCACCACTTTAGCAGTTGAGTTAGAGGAAAATCAGAGTAACTGAGTGAGATGAAGCTCCTTTCCCATGAGATATTTCGTGTTAAAATTCAAGTTTGCATCCAACTAATGATTGGTATGTTGGAAGCATTTTGTGCCTAGTCTAATTATGTCAGATAATGATTTCTCATATTTGTACCTTGGTATTTAATATAAATAATCTATGCTCTAAAAATTTATTCCATTTTGTATAGCATATTTAATTTCCCTACATAAGAAAAAATCTTTTTAAGAAAGCCACCTTGGGAAATGGGATTTCCCATACATATCATAACTCTGCTCTTATCTAGAATTTATACTAACAGTAGGTAGAAAAATATATAGTCATATAAGTGATCCAAAAAAATTCTCTTAAATTGGACTATATTAGGAATGGTACAAAATTCATAAACAATTTTGAAAGATTAGTGATTGATAATACTGTATGTAAAGTAGCATGTAGATTATAGCAAAGGCCATAATACTGATCTCTAAATCTTTTTTCCAAACACAGGTGAAATTCATGTATCTAGTAAGCAATTTCCCTAAATAAGTAATCGGAGATTTTTAAATATGAAAAGAATTTTAGAATCTATCTAGTCAAAGCCTTTAGAGATGAGAAAACTTCCTACTAAAAAGATAGATTTTGGCAAGGACATAAGCCCAAATAACAGCAGAAAAAAGGACTATAATCCTTTTACCTTTTAGGGCAATATTAATAATATTTTTTAATATTAGAATTGTCCTTAAATAGTTTACTTTAAAATTCTGAGAAAAAGAATTACTATGAAAAACTCAGGGTATTATGAATAGAAGTGTAGTTAAACTTCAGAGCTCCTGCCTCCAAGATAGTTTTATATTTAAACTCTGATGACCAACAAACATAATCCTAGTGAGGCTTGCTTTTATTTAGAGAATGTCAGATTAGCCATGTTTATCATAAATTTGTGCTCTATTCCATTCTAAGCAAAAACTTTGCTTTGAATCTGAAAAAAAAATACAGAAAAAGCACAAATGCATTTCACTTAAATCTAAATGAAGCATGTTGAGTATCTTAATTTGTGATGTGGGAAATAATGACATTAATAAATTATTTTACTTAAAGTGGAACAAGCAGAAGAAAGAAGAAATAAACAGTCAAACAAATTACTTTGATAAAAGAGCACAGGACTAAATAATTCAGCCCAATGCCTACATGAAAAGAGCCAAAAATGTTTCAATAATCTAGAAATTAATATGAACTAACATGAAAAAACGTTCTCTCCAACCCATTGATGTGAATAGTAAATTCCTCTTAAATATCAAACCATGATAAAAACATACCTTCTAAATGAATGTTTTCTTTTGTTCTACTTTATAGCCAACATTAGTCAGTCTATTGGGTTAATATTAGTAATCACTTATTAGCTAGTAAGTAGTTAATATTAGTAACTACTTATTAGCTAATTACTACTTAGATAATTTTGTTGACTGAAACATACTTGAAGTGGGGCAGTGAATATCTCAAAAATATTAGAAAAATTAAGCAGATATTTATGTTTAATAAATGATCTGCTCCAATATCTAATAGAGTAGTCCCTCTCAAACATCCTTCCTTAGGAAGTCTTGCACGTTTCACTAATTTTAGCCCTCATACTCCCTTTCCATTCACGTGGAATTGTATATATTTCTCAGCTCCGTGATGGAATGAGTCAAATCCTGCCAGGATTGATATGCCCAATTTCCTTTTGTCTCACTTACGGTTCATCTCTCCCGCCTCAGTGAAATACAAAGAAACCCTAGGGGACTTTTACCTCAATAGTTAAATGTTTCCACTGGCACCAGTTTCTCACCAGAGGAGCCCACTGGTGAGCTTTAGAGAACATATAAAAGCTGTTTCCCCTGTAGCAGCCTGGCTGACTTTTCCTTTCACAGAGAACCCCAGGGATTTGCTGTGAATCATTTCCATTGGGGTTAATTGGACAACACATTGAGAAAACTGGTCATAAACTCAAACATCCTCCACTCGGATGCTAAAGACCAAATAACACAATTGTAGTTTATTTTAATTGACACCCTCCCGTGCAGGGAGAAAGATGTCAATTATCAGATTATCCTAATTATCGGAAGCATGCAACTTTACCCCTGTGTTGGAAAGGTTTATTATTTTTCTTTCCTTATTAAAAAAATCTAGCTTCATTACATTTTATCTGTCAGAAAATATTTAGATTAACAAATATACTCCTTATTATCGGAATGAATGTACCAAAGTGGAAATAAAATATTTTTAATCAAAATTTGGCTGTGATATTTTCTTTATTAATATAAACCTTGATTCATTCATCCATTTCATATATTATGAACTTTTACTATACTTTAGTAATATTCCTCAAGAATATATTTTTCAAATCTATATCTAAGGCATATTTTTCTTGTGACATTTTTTCCTGGTTTATGTTTACACAGTAATTAGAAATATTTGAAGCAATGTAACCTCTTTCTGAAGGGAGTGTATCTTCTGCAGCACATAGGTGGGATAAATTCAATAATCTGGAGAGAAGAGTGGAAATGATGTTTTGTAGGAAATGCCTCAGAAATTATTTTAAAAATACAATGAACTAAATAGTTAATGCATTGAGTTAACAACCAAAACAAATTAATAACTATCTCTTTTTTAATTAGGACAATTTATTACTTTGATGACTGTATAATCATTGACTTAACATAGTGTTAGCTTTGCTGTAAGGTACCAAACTATCCTCACTCTCAAACATGCTTTAGCTCAGGATACTAGAATGTCTCATAATGATCACTATGGCATAGGACCTTTAAGTCAGACTATATGTGCAAAACATAAGTAACCTCACCAGAGGATAAGCCACCTGCCATTATGGACCATATACTATAGCATTCATCTTTTACAATTTCACACTAGTTGAGCATTCCAAGGAACTCACTCAGTGCTTAATAGAGAACTGAATTGGGAGTAAGTTTATTTGTCTAAAGAAGCTAGTATAACCTTGGGATCCAAAACCATCCATTCATTCCCTTTAAAATCACCTATTTTCATAGAAAATATGGATGTGTTCCTTTTGGAAAATAAATCTACATAGAAGTCTTTACTATTATCACTTTTTAGGCCAGGCCAATGAAGGATTTTTTTGGTAGATGACACTCCTCTCTCTGTGTCATTAACACATCTTAGTCCCAACTCTCACGTTTGTGTTAAGATTCCTCTCACTTTCCTGCTATATCAAATGAGAACACTGTGTATCACCACAAAGGTGGTTGTGAGAATTAAGTGAGCTATTGCAGTCCATAGGAATGATCCATATATTGGTGTTAATGTTATGAAAGTTAAACATATTACATATGAAATAGGCATCATTTGTCTAGCTTCATGACAAACATTACATATAGGAAATCATCAAGTTGCAGTTTCTCTCCAAGTGGTTATCATAAAGTAGTATATTTAGTTGATTTGTGTTCTTTGCTGACACCCCCCCCCCAAAATCTATTCCAGAATGATCACATAACTCATTAGATTATTATAATTCAGATTTAATCTGGCTATTATTTTGATGAAAAAGATATAAAACCAAATGATTTAAAGAGAGGATGGAAAGCGTTAGCTATGAAATCCTTTCAAGTATGCCAAATGTGCTGTCAACATAGTTGACATTGACTTTGCTTAGCTGGCACCCCCTGAACAGTATTGCTGGAGTGAGACATGATTCGTTGTGATGTTGCTCTATTTTATGGATTGTGAGGAACTCATTTCCCATTGTCAAGCACAATGGTATGCCAAAGCAATTTAAAAATCTCATCTTTGAAGATCTGTCTCCTAGGGCTACTTCTATTACCAAATCTGTACCTGTCAGAGATTGAAGCCTCACTGTTAGTTTGAACAAGAAAAATTTACTATAAAAATGAGTAGGTAAATGTTTTTGGCAAGGGATCATATGGTAAATATTTGAAGTTTTGAAAGCCGAAGGTTGGCGTCCTTTCTCTGCTCAGTCAATTTCTTGTGGAGTCAAAGCAGCCACAGACACTATGCAAATAAACAGGAAGGTCTGTCTTTCGGGGAAAACTTTATTTACAGAGCAGGTAACAGATAGCAGGTAGGATCTAGTCCATTAGCTATAGTTCCTGGCTCCTGATTAAAATATTATTAACCAATAAAGGAAGATTAAAAATGATAAAAGAATATGCTAAAGAATATGGCAATAGCTGGCTCGGTGCCTATGGCTCAACGGGCTAAGGTGCCAGTCACGTACACCTGAGCTGGAGGTTCGAAATCAGCCGGGGCCCACCAAACAACAGTGACAGTGACAGCTGCAACCAAGAAATGGCTGGGCTTTGTGGTGGGCGCCTGTAATCCCAGCTACTTGGGAGGCAGAGGCAGGAGACTTACTTGAGCCTAGGAATTGGAGGATGCTGTGAACTGTGATGCCACAGCACTCTATCCAGGGTGACAGCTTGAGGCTCTGTCTCAAAAAAAAAAGTATGCATATCCATCAAAAGTCCGAACTCAAAGGGTCAACTTACCATTATAGAGTTAATACAAATAAACTGTTTTTCTATCAAAAGCCCGCCACAACACCTGGCTATTTTTTTGTTTTGCAGTTCGGCCGGGGCTAGGTTTGAACCTACTACCCTCAGTAAATGGGGCTGGCACTCTACTCACTGAGCCACAGGCACTGCACTCATCCATTTTCTTAATGCTTTGGAGGTTTTGATTTTAGATAATATTTATTGAGTCATATTTAATCTCCAAAATAATACCATGAGAGATATTATCACCCACATTTTACATATGAGAAAATTTTAGAGAGGGTAAAGCGTTTGCTTACAGTCACACAGTTAACAAGTAGCAAAGCGAGGAGACAAACTTGAAGTCTATGCTCTCAGTCATTACTATCCTGTAATGCCGGTTACTGGGTCTGACTGATGATATGATGATATAACGCCTAACAGCTTAAAGCAAACCTTGCTTTTAGAACAGAAAGGTTTTTGTAGAGTGTGAATTCTTTAAGTTAAATAGCAACAAGAAGTGACTGATATTAGAATATAACAAATGATCTACTGGCAGAGGTAAGAGTCCCAAAGTTTCAAGATTTTTCATTCACATATAGAAAAGTGCTAATAGGCTTGGTGCTGGTAACACAGCAGCTAGAGCGCCAGCCACATACACTGGAGCTGGAAGGTTCAAACCCATCCGGGCCTGCCAAACAACAATGACAATTACAACAAAAACATAGCTGGGCCTTGTCAGGCGCCTGTAGTCCCAGCTACTTGGGAGGCTGAGGCAAGAGAATCACTTAAGCCCAAGAGTTTGCGGTTGCTGTGAGCTGCAACACCAGGACACGCTACTTATACCAAGGGCGACATAATGAAACTCTGTCTCAAAAAAAAAAAAAAAAGTCCTACTAAATAACAAGGAAAATATATAAATATGGTAAGTATTATTTCCCCTAAATGAGCTTTCCAAATAATTTATAAAACAATCATCCTATAGGATTTTGGGGGGGAGGGGAAGGGGGAAGACAGGGCCTCAAGCTGTCGTCCTGGGTAGAGTGCTGTGACATCACAGCTCACAGCAACCTCCAACTCCTGGGCTCAAGAGATTCTCCAAGTAGCTGGGACTACAGGGACCCACCACAGTGCCTGGCTATTTTTTGGTTACAGTGGTCATTGCTGTTTAGAGGCCCCAAGCTGGATTCGAACCCACCAGCTCAGGTATACGTGGTTGGGGCCTTAGCTGCTTGAGCAACAGGCGCCAAGCCATCCTACAGGATTTTTATTATAAGTGGAAACCACTTTGAAATAGTGACGTACTAAATCAATCTATCTCATATTCTGTTATAGTCTTGAAAAATATACTAAGCAATCAAAACAATATTTATATTAAAATAATAATCAAAAATATTTTCAAGTTGGCTCGGCACCTGTGGCTCAACGGGCTAAGGCGCCAGCCATGTACACCTCAGCTGGTGGGTTCGAATCCAGCCTGGGCCAGCCAAACAACAATGACGACTGCAACCAAAAACTGGCCAGGCATTGTGGCGGGCGCCTGTAGTCCCAGCTACTTGGGAGGC
>CAUYON010118307.1:0-48412 GCA_963573935.1 Arctocebus calabarensis
GCAAGAGAATCACCTAAGCCCAGGGCAATAAAGTGAGACTCTGTCTCTACAAAAAAAAAAGGAGAAGAAGAAGAAGAAGAAGAAGAAGAAGAAGAAGAAGAAGAAGAAGAAGAAGAAGAGGAAGAAGAAGAAACAGCTTCAGAATTTTAAGGAAAAGAACTAATAGGTTCTGATGAAAACATGAATAAAGCAGAATCTTTTTTTTTTTTTCCTGTTCATGGCAGTATCTGATAGAACAGAACATACATGGTCCTTGAGCTTCCTTCATCTTCAATTTGGCTAGGTTGGATACCTCGTAGGACTAAAGCTGTTCTCAAAAGGCATTCCTGACAGCCTGTGCTAGAGATCCAAGATGTCAGAAGTCATTGACCATGGAGATCTTAATTGTTAATGCCCCAGCTATATTGTTGGTACTTGGCAAAAGAGGACAGAAACCCATGCTGTGCACAGCAACGCTCGAGCCAACTCCACTTCAGGAACAAGTTCTTCTGACAATGGGAAGTACTGTCTCGTTAGTGGGATCTGACCCTGGAACTCAGGGTTGGGAAGAGGGGATAGGGACAAAAAAGAAGAAGCCGGGCAGCTCTCGGAGAGGGTGTGGGGAGCTCAGAAGGAGCAGCAAAGGGGGAATCTAAGAGTCATAACTGAGATGAAGGGGCTTGAATTCCGGGGGGTCAAGCCAGAGGGTGGAGCAAAAGCACTGGGCCGTGGGCACAGAAGTCAGGGGAGGGGGCTGGGGGAGAAATGTGTGGTCAGAGAGAGGTCGGTAGGGGCCAGAATCTGATTCCTGGTTATAACCTGAGCTCTGCAAACATACCGAAAAATCCCTTGAGATCTATGAGATCACCATGTAACAAGATACAATCGAGTGTGAGAGAATTCCATTAATCACTGCGGTTGAAGTCAAGGAACAAAACTTGAGTTTTATGAGTGGTAATATAGAACCAAGATGGACGGGGGGAATGCTAGCAGTGTAGCTGGAATGTTCTTTAATTATGTTCATATTGGACAATAAAGCAGCTGCATGTCATAGAAAAAATAGCCAAGAAGTCTGAGAATTCAGATCCTTTTCAGACACTTTACTTGCTGCATGACCTGACAAAAAGTGCTTGGATTTTATTGGGGGCTGGGGTGTGTGTCATTATGTTCTCATTTGTAAGAAGAAAATAATAATAATAGTGTTAATAACAGTAAGTGCCTGAAAGAATTGTGAGGACTAAGTTGGTAACATGCATAAAAACGTTTCGTAAAATTGATCTTTTAAGTATAATAGAAACAGAATGGAGATAAGAAGAAAAAGTTAAACATCTTGTGCAGAAAAATGCTAATAGTTAAAGTAATAACTACCATTTAGGGAAGGCCTGCTGTGTGCCAAGCACAATGCTAGATCTTTTGAAAACGTCTTCATTTAATCTTCAGACTCACCTTGAAACTTGGGCATCTTTATCCCAATTATACCAACAAGGCTCAGAGAGGTGAAGTAACTTGTCCAAGACTTCTCCTTACAAAGACCTCATCCCTTAGGAACTAAGTAATCCAATATTTAGTCTGTGCCACAGTTTTTTCGCCTATACATTGTAAAATAATTGAACTCCCACAAGCAATAAGAAAATAACTGAAATAGATAATATTTTTGAATTTCATAAATTAAAAGCATTTTATAAGATATAAAAACTCTGATGGGTAAATTGCAATAGGCTTGACTAAAGTTAGGAGGAAGAAATAGATTTTAAATCTAATCTGTCCTAGTACTCCAGGGCCATAACTTTGGAAGTGTTTCTAGGAAAAAAAATTGAAGAGAAGATCTTACTTCACAAGTAAAAAGTGGACCCCCTGATCAGTAAATGGAGTTGATTTTTTGTTACTTTGTGGCAACCTTTTTAAAAAATAAAAGTTCTTGTTTACTTATCCAGCTCATTGGAGTAAAAAGTGATATCACCATCACAAAACACAATCTAGGTCCCTTAATCCTGCCTTTTTTGATCTCAAAAGGTGGTAACATTCAGTTCGGAGCTCACTCATCTGTAAATTGCATCACATTATCTCTGAGTTATTTAAGAAGCAAGCTCTGCTTGGTTTCAGGCATTTTAACCTGCTAAAGGCAAGAAGAAGGGTTCACCCCATAGTTTCAAAGGTCTTCAACTTGCCACAGCCCCAAAGAAAGCAAAATGATCGAACCTTTTGGGAATCAGTACATTGTGGCCAGGCCGATATACTCTGCAAATGATTTTGGGGAGGAACATAAGAAGAGAGAGAGACATCATAAGACGTTTCTGGATCATCTCAAACTGTGTTGTAGGTAAGCTATATCTTTAAGTACTAGCATCAGGAGTAAGTGAAACAATTTCTCTTAAATTTTCCAGCTTTCAAGTTTTCCTTTCTGGCTCTACCCATAGTCCAGGGAGTCTTTGCGTCTGTGGCTTCCTGCCTTCCTGCTCCCTGCCAGAGCTGGAAAGGTAGTATCTCTCAGATGAATGCCGTCTCAGCTATCAGCACAGTCTTTCCAAATCAGATAGCTAACCGATGGGAACGGGGCAAATTCTCAAAGGAAATAGTGCACAGTTTAAGCTGAGGATGACAAATAGGCGACATTCTGGCTATAGAAAAGCAGCCATTTTTGTGATTGTTGTTCTTTGGGTGGTGTCCAGGGAGCACCAGGCAGAGAGGTGAACGTTAGTGGGAGTAAAATCACTAATTTAATCTTTGATTTATTATCATCTTTGCGGATTTTCCACCCACAAGTAAGTACTAGACTTAAAAACTGATATTCATCGACTGACCTGTGGCTTTCAATGTTTTCAGCTGTTCTGCACAAAAGGCCAAGAGAGTTGCCCTCTCTTTGTTCCCCGTAGCATCTTGGTTACCTGCATACCGGCCAAAGGAATGGATCCTCAGTGACATCGTTTCTGGTGTCAGTACAGGGCTGGTGTCTGTACTACAAGGTAACTTTTTAAAGATATAATTCATCCGTTCAATGTGTACCATTCAGTGGGTTTTAGGATATTCACTAGGTTGTACATCTATCATCACTAATTCCAGAACATTTCCTCCCTCCCCCCAATAATCCCTTATCCACTAGTAATCACGTCCTATCCCCACCCAGCTTACCCCCCTGGCAATGACTTTCTGCCTCTGCAGCTCTGCCTATTTTGGATATTTTATACACTATAGAGAGGGATTTGTGCAACATTGTACACAATAACCTTGTGTCTGTTTTCTTTCACTTAGCTTAACATTTTCAAGGCTGATCCATATTGTAGCATACATGGTACTTCCTTCTAGGAACAAATAATATTCTGTTGTATGAGTATACCACATTTTGCTTATCCATTCATCAGCTGATGGACAGTTGAGTTGTTTCCACTTGGAGGCTGTTGTGAATAATGCTATTTTGAATATTTGCATACAAGTTTTGGGGGGAACTTGTGTTTCAGTTTTCTTGGATGTATTCCTAGGCGTGTAATTGCTGGGTCATATGGTAACTGTATGTTTGGTAGTTTTCTGCTAAATTATTTTCTAAAGTAGCTGCACCAGTCTACATTTCCACTAGGAATATGAGAAGGTTTGAATTTCTCCATATCCTTAACACTTATTATTGTCCATCTTTTTTATTTTAACTGTCCTAGAAGTTGTAAAGTGGTATCTCCTTGTGGTTTTGATTTGTTGGGTTTTTTTTTTTTTTTTGCAGTTTTTTGGCCAGGGCTGGGTTTGAACCCGCCACCTCTGGCATATGGGGCCAACGCCCTACTCCTTGAGCCACAAGTGCCACCCATTGATTTGTATTTCTCTAGTGACTAATGACGCTGAGCATTTTTTTCAGTGCTTTTGGCCATCTGTATATCTTTGGAGAAATATCTATTGAAATCCTTTATCCATTCTTAAATTGAGTTTTTTGTCATTTTATGCTGGAGTTGCAAGCATTATCTTTATAGTACAAGTACTAGACCCTTGTTAGATATACAACTCACAAATAATTTCTTCCATTCTGTGGGTTATCAATTCATTTTCTTGATTTATTTTTTCTTTGGATACTTATGCTTTAGGTGTCATTCCTAAAAATAATTTTCTAATAAATTTAATACCTATGTTTTCTTTTCTTTCTTTCGTTTTTTTTTTTTTTTTTTTTAGAGAAAGAATCTCACTTTATTTCCCTTGGTAGAGTGCCTTGGCATCCCAGCTCACAGCAATCTCCAGCTCTTGGTCTCATTTCGATTCTCTTACCTCAGTCTCCTGAGTAGCCGGGACTGCAGACACCTGCCACAATGCCCAGCTACTTTTTTGTTGCAGTTTGGCCAAGGCTGAGTTTGAAAGGCTGATACCCTACCCACTGAGCCATAGGCACTGCCCCTCTTCTAAGAGTTTTTGAACTTTTAGTTTTTTAAAGTAACTGATTTTCATCTGGGCACAGTGGCTCATGCCTATAACTCTACCACTCTGGCAGGCTGAAGTAGATGGATTGCCTGAGCTCAGGAGTTCGAGAACAGCCTGAGCAAGAGTCAGACCCCATCTCTAAAAAATAGCCAGGTATTGTGGCGGGGCCCTGTATGCCCAGCTACTCAGGAGATTTGAGGCAAAAGGATTGCTTGAGTCCAGGAGTTTGAGGTTCCTGTGACTTATGACATCACGGCACTCTATAGAAGATGACAAATGAGACTCTGTCTCAAAAAAAATTTTTTTTAAATTAAGTAACTTATTTTCATGTCCAGTATTAAATATCAGAAGAACCTAATGAGAACTTCCATGATTTCTCTTATATAAAGTAAGGATCCTGCTGCTTCTGTGTTTACAGGGTTAGCATTTGCTCTGCTGGTCAACATTCCTCCAGCCTATGGGCTGTACGCAGCCTTCTTCCCCTGCATAGTCTACTTCTTCCTGGGTACTTCCAGACACATATCTGTGGGTAAGTCAGTTATTGAGCTGATGAATGTTCACATTGCTTTTTCTTTATGAATTTTATTACCCACATATTGTATTAATTCCAAATTGCATAATCTAGGAGAAGAGTCATCGTAGTCTCCTATGAAAAACTGAACTGGGGGGCGGCACCTGTAGCTCAAAGGAGTAAGGCGCCGGCCCCATATGCCAGAGGTGGCAGGTTCAAGTCCAGCTCCGGCCAAAAACCACACACACACAAAAAAAATTGAACTGGGGTTTAAGAAGGAAGGCAGAGCCATAGATGGCAGTGATTTTCTATGCCAAGCTACTTTCACGGACAGTATCCATGAAAGACAATATCCTGTAGGGAGGCGCATATTGACCACAATTCACCTGCTGTTACTTAGGTCCGTTTCCAATTCTGAGTACAATGTCAGGAGCAGTGGTTTCAAGATTAGTCATAAGTACTGAAGGAACTACTCCAGGATTGACAAACAGTTCAGCAAGTAACATTTCATTATTATCATTGGACGAGCAGAAGGTGTTGGTGGCTGCAACGGTCTCCATGCTTGCTGGAATTATCCAGGTGAGCACTTTCTCATGTCTCCTACCTCCCCAATCTGCTGGTACACATCTTTCTGGTTTTTTCTCCCTCATGTCACCCTTCTCCATCTTCTCTCTGTGACACTCCTTCAGTAGCTCATAGGAAATAATTTAAGAAGCCTCCTTTATCACAACCAAATATGAGGGGTGGATCCACATTGCAAAAATGAGTGAATGTGGGTTTAGATAGAAGAAAAAAGGGGAACAGGAAAGCACAAGTGGTGAGGAATGACACTATTACAGCTTAATTCAGTAAAATGCCTGCGAATTGATAAAGTCAAGAAACAAGGCAGGCGCAGTGGCTCACACCTGTAACCCAGCACTCGGGGAGGCCAAGGTGGGTGGATTGTCCGAGCTCACAAGTTCAAGACCAGCCTGAGCCAGAGCAAGACCTCTTCTCTAAAAATAGCCTGGCATTAAGGCGGAGGCTGAGACAAGAGAATCACTGAAGCCCAAGAGTCTGAGATTGCTGTGAGCTATGACACCACGCACTCTACCGAGGGCAACCATTGAGACGCTGTCTCAAAAAAAAAGAAACATAACTATATAGAGACATTGGAGGCTTTAGATTTTTTTTTATTTTGGGATTTTTGAAAAAAAATTTTTTTTTAATTCTTCAGCAGCTATAATCTAGTTGGAAAAGATGGGGGCTTTGCACTTTAAGTTGTTCGTATCAAAGATTTAAGGAAAGCTGAAGAAGATGATGGTATGACCTAAAGTCCTTCTCCCAAGTCATACCCTGACAGTGTTGCTGAAGAGTGCAAATGTCATGGACTTTTCAAGACGTAGCCTAAGCTTATGGCTAATGATCATTTCTTATTAAAGAAGGAAAAGCCAATTATTACAAAGACATACCTGTGTGTCTTATTGACAATTTGGCTAGTTTCTAAAACATTTCTAAACCTGGGACAAAAATGGAACCCAGTCGAACTTGGTACACTCACCGCTCTGGCTGCATTCTGGAGACATTAGCAGAAAGACAGACCGAGAAGCGAGGAAGAAGAATCCATCCAGTTTAGCTTATTGTGAAATGATGGTGCTTTGTGGGGGGGAGGGGCTGGAATTAACAACCTTTATTCCACACCTAAAATTGATTATTTCTGATCTCCAAAGCACAGTTGTGTAGTTCTCGAACAAGCTGAGTAATTTTTTGAGGAAATATGAATAGACACTCGCTCCTCCATGCTCTAACAAGCAGAAAGTGTAGCTTAAAATCACGTCTGCAAATTTATGAGGGCTGATGCTAAAGAGGTATATGAGTGAGTCCTTCCTAAAAATATGGGTGGGGGATAAGGAGGCAGAATTGGGGACATACCAGACTTACGTCCTATTTGAAGACCTTATAACATTCAACCTAGAGGGTGGGGTGGAAGGGAAGGAGAGGGAGGACCCCTGGGTGGGAAGTGTTCAGGAGGCAGAAACATCTGCTCCTTCGAGGCATATACATACAGGCTGAGCCTTTGCCTTTGGAATCATTTCAATTGCTGATCCTTTAGTTTGCCGAGGTGCACTCCTATCTGCACTAACAAAGGCTTTTGTTCTCTCTGCAGTTGATCATGGGGGTTCTGAGGATTGGATTTGTAGTGGTGTACTTATCTGAGTCCCTCATCAGTGGCTTCACCACGGCTGCTGCTGTTCACGTTCTGGTTTCCCAGCTCAAATTCATTCTCCAGCTGCAAGTTCCAGCACACACTGATCCATTTTCAATTTTCAAAGTAAGTATTTCATTGGCTTCAAAAATACTGAAATGCATGAAAGTCACTATTGTGATTCTTGGAGAATTTTCCTTCTGTACCTTTGCCATGGAACTACAGGTTATGAAATTGATTCACATTAAGAAAAAGTAGCAAAGGCCGGGCACAGTGGCTCATGCCTGTCTGTAATCCTAGCACTCTGGGAGGCTGAGGCAGAAGGATGCCTTGACCTTAGGAGTTCCAGTTAGAGGCCAGCCTGTGCAAGATCAAGACCCCTATCTCTACTAAAAATAGAAAAATTAGCCAGGAGTTGTGGGGGACACCTGTAGTCTCAACTACTCAGGAGGCTGAGGCAGGAGGATCACTTTAACTTGGGAGTTTGAGGTTGCTGGGAGCTAGGCTGATGCCACAGCACTCTAGACTCAGGAACAGAGTAAGGCTATCAAACAAAAAATGGAAGAAGGAAGGGAAGAAAGAAGGGAGGGTAGCAAACAGAACAACACTGAAAATCAACCACATCTACCATATAATAATGTTAACAATGAAGATTAAATATCACGTCTCTTAGACTTGACATAAGTGTTGTCCAAAAGGAAAAAAATCTAATATTATTAAAACTTTTATATCTCAGTGGTTAGGGCGCTGGCCACATACACCAAGGCAGGCAGGTTCAAACCCAACCCAGGCCTGCTAAACACCACTGACAACTGCAACAAAAAAATAGCCAGGTGTTGTGGTGGGCACCTATAATCCCAGCTACTTGGGAGACTCAGGCAAGAGAATCACTTAAGCCCAAGAGTTTGAGGCTGCTGCGAGCTGTGACGAGAGTGACATAGTGAGACTGTCTCAAAAAAAAAATAAATGCTAATTGACTTACAATGTTTTTCTATTTCCCAAAAGTAGGTCTCTCTTTTTAAGAATTGCAATTCTTGGGTCTTTGGACCCTGTGTAGAAAGCAGAAGGAAATTGAACAACATGTAGATAGGACAGTGGTTCTCCCCACCTCCAGAGGAAGCGAAGTAGAACAGAGTGTTCTTAGTTCTTCTATCAAGACATTCTTTGTGAGTCTGAGACAGAGCTTGCTCCAAAATGGAATCCACACTCTTTGAATCATCTCAAGAACTATTCTAGAAGTGAAGTGTTCTAGATGCAATTTGGGATTCAGCTTGGGCCTCTTCACCTTTCAGGGACCCATGGATGTGAAACTCAACTGGCTTCGAGAAGTAATACCGTGCAGAGTGCATAGTTTCCTAGTTAGCCAGGAAACTATTTTCCAAAAGTGACAAGGAGAGTCAGTTAAAAAACGTGAGGTATCTAAGACACCCTCCCCCATCCCCCCCCAAAAGGCCAGGAATTAAGGTTAACACATGCTAAGAAAAATATCAAAGATTAGAAGTTATTCCCTGGACATAATAGTAGTAATGACTGTGAAATAAAAAACAGTGGCCAAAGAGACCTAGGAGCAGAAGAGAACAGTTGCATCCAACAAAATTTGACACTAGCTAGAGAGTCCCAGAAAAAAATGAAAGAAGCCTCCCCAAACCACTGTGTTGCCCACACAACTCTTACTTCTCCTCATGTCCATGCTAGTCTTTACAATTTTATATTCATGGCTAACATGAACAGAAACAGAAGATTGCTACCAATATGTCAGTCCTTTCACTTTAATGTTTATTATCTATTTGCAGATAAGCATTGTACCCAAATGATACACTAATGTGGGACTTTTTTATTCTTATAACTATAGGTACTGGAGTCCATATTCACACAAATAGGCAAGACTAATATTGCAGACCTTGTGTCATCCCTGGTTATCCTAGTGATCGTATTTGTGGTTAAAGAAATAAATCAGCGCTTCAAAAATAAACTCCCTGTGCCTATCCCAATTGAGTTCATCATGGTAATTGATCATTTTAAGACTTTCTTTGATAGTTACTCCAGTGTTTGTATGTTGGATATTCTTCACCACCTATAAATCAGGAGGCTTGGGTGGGGGGTAGAGGCCATCTCTTCCATTTCCGGACATAAGATTTTGTATGATTTTCTTTTCATTCAGCATTTAATAACTTCCCCTACGGTTTTATTCTTTTCATGTAAGACAAGGAGGGTGCAGAGAGCAAAACATTTAGCAAGATGTGGTGATAATCATTTGAATTAGAACTGTGTTTCCTAACCCTGGCAGCATGCTATAATTGCCTCAGAACTTCTGAAAAAGTTAACGAAGTCTTAGCTCAGCTGGAAATTCTTAGTTAACATGTCCAGGGGCCGGTGCGGTGGCTCATGCCTGTAATCCTAGCACTCTGGGAGGCAAAAGCGGGAGGATTGCCTGAGCTCACAAGTTTGAGACCAGCCTGAGCCAGAACGAGACTTTGTCTTTAAAGTAGCCAGGCATTGTAGCAGGCACCTGTAGTCCCACCTACTTGGGAGACTGAGGCAAGAGAATTGCTTAAGCCCAGGAGTTTGAGGTTGCTGTGAGCTGTGATGCCACAGCACTCTACCGAGGGTGACAAAATGAGACTCTGTCTCAAAACAAAAAAACCAAACAAACAAAAAAACAGGTCCAGGGTGGAGTTTTGGCAATATTTCCCCCCCCCCCCCCAAACAAGACTTTGAGTTGCATCTCACATTTCTAACTTGGGAAATTTGCAATTTTGCAGACTGTGATTGCAACAGGTGTATCCTATGGCTTTGACTTCCAAAACAGGTTCAACGTGTCTGTGGTCGGGAAGATGCAAAGCGGGTAAGTGGATGGAGCCACACTGGCATTTCCAAGCACTAAGCAGGGAGTCACAGTAGTTTTGGAAGACGTACAATGTGGAAAGCATTAATCCTTATCAGAACCCTCTCTGCACCCTACATCCACAAGGAAGGCTTGCTGCTGTCCTTGGAGAGAGCTACAAAGATCGTCAAGGTGCACAGTTCTTATGTCAGAACCTTTCCCCTCGTGGAAGATCTCACAAACCAGACAAGCCGGGACTCAGTCCAGCAGAAACTCATATGAAAGTATAAGTTAGCAAAGTAAGGAGAATAGACAATTGGCAAAATAAACAAACCACCTCTCCTCATAAAGGAGCACCAAGTGAAACCAGACTTCCTTGTCCATAAATTACTATAAACAATATGCAGTGCTTTGTTTGAGATTACTGGAGCCAAGTTTCAAAAGTTCAAAAGAGAAGCTGAGGGATTCTGACCTGCCGCTTGAGCAGTCCAGATAGGCACACTCTGTCCTTCCTCATGAGCAAATTCAAAACAAGGCCAGAGCAACTTTTACCTTTGCAAAAGGATGGGAAGTCCAGATTGCACAAGGAATTTAGAATGTATTCCATGTAGTGACTTGAGAAAGAAGATTCAGTTTTGTGCTTTTTCCCCTCTAACCATAATAACAGTTTTTTCCAACTTACCATGGAAATGGTGTTTTTCTGTTTAAAAAAAAAAAAATACTTCCTCCCTGTGCTTAACAAGTATTTGAGAATTCCTGAAAACAGCATTTATATGCATTATTGACTTAATAATAAAGTAATAAAAATCATTATTTTAAAATAAAAATTATTTTAAAGCCAAATATACATACATGTTTTTTAAGGCAAAAGAAAAAAATATTACCAGATCTTTGTCTGTTATGCTTAATGAATCTCAAATATCGCTTTTACTTTTAAAAGTTTTAAAGTAGAAATTTGGCTAAAACTGAAAGACTAATAGCTAGGGTTTTTCTCCACCCTGCACCTTTTGAGTGATTATACTTTATCCAAATATCTTGGGTAATAAAAACCTGATGGGAAAATAAATAAATGCAAAATCAAAGAGAATCTTTGATTCTTCAGAAGAATTGTTTTTTTGTTTTTTTTCTGAGAGACAAGAGTCTCACGGTGTTACACAGGTTGCCATGGCACGATCAAAGCTCACTGAAGTCTCCTGCCTCAGCCTCCTGAGTAGCTGGGACTACAGGTGTGAGCCACCACACCTGGCTTGTCAGAAGGATTTTCAAAATAAAAGATAAACTTTTGATCGCTGACTTAAATCTCACAGACCTAAATAATAATCTTCTTTGAGTAAATATATTTTAAATGTCAATGGATCTCTAGCCACAAGGTACGTGAGATAGAGAAGGGGGTGGCTCAAATTTATTAGCCTGTCCTAGAGGCTGAGTGCCCAAGATTTGTTTCGGATTTACTCCTTGACCTTGGGCAAATTACTAAACTCTGTGGCTCAATGTCTTTGGCTATAAAAATGGCCACTAAAAGTAATAGTGATCACATAGGATCCTGGTAAGGGCTAAGTGGGTTAATATGTGTGACTTGTTTAAGTGTCTGGCTTAAAGTAGTATTCAAACTATACCACTCTTGCTGCAATTTAACACCTGAATTAGATACTAGGCATTTAACCTGCTTTTTACACTCCAATTTTTCCTGGATGATGGTTGAGGGGTATTTTAAATTTCCATTGATTGCACATACAGTATGACTGGAAGATAAAGATTATTAATTATTACTAATCTATTGTTAATGAATATATCACCTTAGAAGCTATTTCGTGAAGTCTCACACACCAAGTGCAAATAACTTGGCTGAACAGAAGTGTTTGTTGAAAGAAAAAAGGAGACACTAAAGATATATTCAGATTCCAGAGGGATTTTGTAACAATAACTAACAGGCACTTTGTATTTTAAAGTGTGTAAATAGCATTCATATGTATTGTTTATTTGACCCTCCCACAACACTATAAAGAAAAAAGAGCACGCATTATGATCCTGACTTTACAAATGAGTCTGTGGCTCGGGGGAGGTAAGTGGCAGAGCCAGGAAATGAATCCAAGTTTTAGACTGTAAGTCTCCATCATGCCACTCCTCGGTGGGGTTCAGAGGCCAGAACAAAAGAAGAATAGGATCCTGGTTCTTAAAAAATGGAGCAATATTCCCAGCTAACTTTTGAATTTATAATGGCGGTAGAGTGTGATGTAATAATACTTCTTCAAAACCAGAGCTAAAAATTACATAGATATTCACAAAACGTGGGACAGCAATTCAGAAAAAGTTGATTGGATCCAATTAACCCTCTTAGAGCAAGTTTTAGGTCAGAAACAGATGTTTATAAAAGTTGAGCCTCTCGGATCAGTGCCTGTGGCTCAAGCAGCTAAGGCGCCAGCCACATACACCAGAGCAGGCGGGTTCAAATCCAGCCCGGGCCTACCAAACAACAATGATGACTACAACCAAAAAATAGCCAGGTGTTGTGGTGGGCACCTGTAGTCGCAGCTATTTGGGAGACTGAGGCAAGAGAATCGCTTAAACCCAGGAGTTGGAGATTGCTGTGACCCGTCATGCAACGGCATTCTACCCAGGGTGACAGCTTGAGGCTCTGTCTCAAAAAAAAAACAAAAAAAAAAACGTTGAGCCTTTCAGTAAATGGATAATTGAATTTAAGGTATAGGCACCTTTTATAATACAATTAGTAAATGTGATTTAACTGTTCTGAGTTCCTAAGTCATGACACAGAAGCATCCCGTGTGAGTTGAAAGTTTCTCTACACTATGTAGTTTTTAACCGAAAGCCACTCTCCAGCAGGGCCTCAGGTGCTGCAGCAGTTCTGTGGAGTGCGGGGCAGAGTCCAAGGCCCATCTGTTTGCCGGGGGTTTTCGTGAAAGGTTATTGTTATCAATGGGAGAAGCCTTTTTTGCTTTCCTTGTCTCAGAATTGTGTTGGCTCAAAGAGCCTTCATCTTTGGATAACTGTTGGAGGCATTGTGAGTGATGCTTCTCAGCCCAGTGGAACAACACGAGTGGGCTCTAAGACATTTTGCAGGAAGCTCATAGGAATATGCAGGCAGACCGTAATGTGGTTATACTGCCAAACGAGGATCATTGGATTACATTTGCAACCTTTTATCAAATTTAGGCAGTATGACTTTTCAACAATAAGATAGCAGATGCCAAAGTTTTCAGGGGGGCTAAACTCTTCTAAACCAAAGAGAGGCACAGCTCAGCCTAGATTGCAACCATCCATTGAGTTGGCCAACAATTCTATGAGTTTCTAAGCAGGTTGGTGATATTCAGACTTGTTTAATTTCAATTCTAGGTTTCAGCCGCCAATCACACCCAACGCAGTAACTTTCCAAGAAACCATAGGAGACAGCTTCGGCATTGCAATCGTCGCCTTCGCAGTGGCCTTCTCGGTTGCCAGCGTCTATTCCCTCAAACATGATTATCAGCTCGATGGCAGTCAGGCGAGTATACAGCCTCCAGGGGGTCTAACGAGGCAGCTTTCTATAATATTTAGTGCATTCATCATCAATCGTGCCGTTTCTAAAACAGGTTCCTCTTTGTTCTGTCAGGAGTTAATAGCCTTGGGCTTGGGTAACATAGTCGGTGGAGCATTCAGGGGATTTGCGGGGAGTACCGCCCTCTCCAGATCAGCGATTCAGGAGAGCACAGGAGGCAAAACGCAGGTATTTCAAGATCTCTGCTGCGAGGGCCATCCTCGGGTTAGTCACCAGGAATTCAAGCCGGGGGAAGAGTCGAGTTTGTGATGGGAATTTTTTTTATCTTGCAGATTGCTGGGATAATCTCCGCTGTCATTTTGCTGATCTTCATTGTGGGCATTGGGTTTCTTCTGGAGCCGCTGCAAAAGGTAACAGTCCTGTCCCCTCAGATAACATCACTCCTTTGGTGACACATCAAGAACCCTGGTCCTTAAAACTCTGAAGGCACAGAATGAACGAGGGAAAATGAGGAAACGGCGAAGCCTAATGTTTCTTCTTAGCCAGTACTTTGGGGGCCCCAAACGTTTCTTTTCCCCTGGCAGCATGTGATAAACACTAGGAATGCGGAGGCCAAACTTGGCTTATCTACTCTGCTGTTTGTATGAGCAGGGTCCCGAACATAGCTAATGCTGGAACAGGAAGGCACCCTGGCTCTGCAGCTCAGCAGGGATGGAGTGAAGTGAAGGTTTGCTGACAAGTTGAGGTAGTCAGGCCTGTATCTAACTCAGAGAGTGGTGCTACCAGCCACACAGATCGTTCTTAGGAATACGCCCTACAGCTCCCAGAGCTCTGGTTTGACTCCACCGCCAACAATGTCAGATTGCAGGATGGGGATGAAGGGCCGCACTCCGACCTCCCATCCTTAACCTCACACTCCTCTGCCCGTAATTTTGAGGGGTTGGTGGTTTTTGGTTTTTTTTTTTTCATTTTTTTTTTTTTAAGTAAATTTATTTCAGGTTAATGTGAGGGTACAAGCAACCAGGTCAAAATGTTTGATTTTGTTAGGTAGGAAGGTTTGGCTTAAAGCTTTGTAAACGGCTGCAGCTCCCAGATTAAAAAAAAAAAAAAGACAATGGGTCCTGGAAAATATAAGTTCTTTAGGAAACAAGAAGACAGTAAAATGTTGTCCACTATGATTTTGACGTGATTGTCAGGGGCACCTGGTGCGGTGGAGCTGGAGTTGTGCTGATCTGCTTCTAGTCCTGACTCCGCCACTTATTATCTGTGTGTTTGAGGGCAAATTACTCAACCTCTCTGAACCTCAAGGGCCCTATTCATAAAATAGGGAGGGAAATAGTACCTGCCACACAGACTGGCTTTGAAAATTAAGGGAGATAATGATGTGAAGAAGTTAGCCAGGAGGTTGGCATTGATGAGTACTTGATAAATTGGTCATTATTGTTAATATGATTGTTGTTATTGTCATCCAACAAACCATTACGCTTCTGACTACCGTGGACTTAGAGATATGATATGGCCGCCAATATCTATTGGCTGTGAGCTAGGACGTTTTTTTCCTGTTGTTTGATAGTCACAGTGTGAATTTGGCCCCAGGATTCTGGACACCTGGTGTGCTCATCCCAAACAGCCTTACTGACCAAATCTGTCTTCAAGCAGTACAGAGTACTGTTTGCCAAAAATATGTGTTTTTGTGTGCTGAGCTACGGATTTCAAAATGAATGGCATGAAAGGAGTTAAGAAGTCACCACTAAAAAAAGAGAAGAATGTGTATCTCAATGAAAATAAACACACACAAATCCTATATAGGGGAGAATTCTGCCCTACTGTGCTTTTCCTCAAGTGTACACATGGGCTTTATATAGCCCACATGAATTTGAAGTTGCAGAAATAATTACTACAGAAAGAATTACCATTTAAAATCCCCTCTCTTTGCTGAGCACTGTGGCTCATGCCTGTAATCTCTGGGAGGCTGAGGTGGGAGGATTGCCTAAGCTCAGGAGTTTGAGTCCAGCCTGAGCAAGAACAAGAGCCCATCTCTACTAAAAATTCAAAAATTAGCTGTGCACTGTGGCAGGCACCTGTAGTCCCAGCTACTCAGGAGTTGGAGGCAAGAGATCACTTGAGTTCAAGGGCTTGAGGTTGCTGTGAGCTATGATGCCATGGCACTCTACCCAGGGCAACAGAGTGAGACATTGTCTCAAAAAAACATAAAAGACTCGGCGCCTGTGGCTCAGCGGGCTAAGGCGCCAGCCACGTACACCCAAGCTGGCAGGTTCGAATCCAGCCTGGGCCCACCAAACAACAAAGATGGCTGCAACCAAAAAATGGCCGAGCACTGTGGTGGGCACCTGTGGTCCCAGTTACTTGGGAGGCAGAGGCAGGAGACTCGCTTGAGCCCAGGAATTGGAGGTTGCTGTGAGCTGTGATGCCACAGCACTCTATCCAGGTGACAGCTTGAGGCTCTGTCTCAAAAAACAAACAAACAAACAAACAAACAAAAAACATTAAAACCTCTCTCCTGAATAAGCCACACTCCAGTACATTGTCCAAAACATTAATTCAAGGCCCTTTATAAAGGATCATGTGATAACTTCTTTTTAGGTCAGTGTGTCAGGAATGTCTTTGTTTCACCCAAAGTTACTTTGCTTCTTTTATCACAGGAAAGCAAAATGATGCATAATAATGGCAAGCAATAAATATTTGTTGAGTGCTTTTGAAGCATCGGCAAATTTTAAGCATCTTATATGTATTGATTCCCTTATATTCAATGCAGGATGAATACCAAGTTCCTGGGAAATGACCCCCCCCTTCCCATGGTTTCTTGATGCTCTGTAATTTTTATTTTAAAAAGTACTTTATTGTATGTGTATTTTATTATAAATTATTTCAATTATTTCCTGTGTAATAAGACTGTGTAAAATTATTTCCTATGTAATCAGATTGTGTAAGTAGACAAATAGGGCTTCAAATGGTTTTCCCATTGAGCACTGATCAAGTAGGAACTAATGCCTAATTTAAAAAAAACTGTCTTTTCTGACAGCTGTCACTTGTTATATTTTAAAAGTTCTGCAAAAGGAGGAGGCCTATTTTACAGAACCCTGTAAACCCTTCATTCAACAAGCACTATGGTGGCATCTCATGAAGCTGTAGTACCAAATCGTCATTAGTACTCTCTGCTTAAGGAGATGGCAGACTTTATACAGTTTTCACCATTTTTTTAACTGTCATTCACTCGTGTGTCATTTTTTTCAAGTCACTTACTGGGCCGTATTCCTTCTAAACAATGACCTCTACTCTTAGAGTAAAATGAATTGCCTTGATATAAAATTATAAAAGTTACCTGTAAAAATTAAAGATACCGAGATAAGTTCAACGGTCTTCAAGATATGAAAATAAAAACTACATTTGGCTTTTCTTGTACACTGTGCTTCCATGGTATGAAAGTAGTCAGTATGTGATTGTCGTACTCATCCTGGTTGCGGGGAGGGCCACTGTTCCTACCAGTGTGTTAAAATCCGAAGAAGGAGGAGCGTATACTTAGCTACTCAGCACTTTTCACCAAAGCTCTCCTAGTCCCCACAAGAGAACTAATCACATCCTGACCTGTGGAGACTCTGAAGCCTGAAAGGTGCCCTGGCAGAGCTAAGTTTAGAGCCCAGAGCACTCTTGGTGACTCCACCATGGAAGCCAGTCAACATCAGGTCTTTGAAGAGGCTGTGTTCTGAGTGGTTGCACCAGCTTGGGAAACACTGCTTCCTTAGTTCATCCACTCATTCACTGGCTAATTATTCAGCCCCCCCTATGTGCCATAGTAGGTTTTGGGGATACAGCAGTTACAAGACAGGGAGCCTTCATGTTGTCCCAGAGAGTCCGACACAAGGCATTGTCAACCTTTTTGTGATCTTTAGCTTCCTTTTACAAAATGGAATGATTGCTAGTAATCATCAAAGGCTTGAATTCTCACTCCAGGAACTTAAGCTCCCCAAGCTATTTTGGTTTTTTTGTTTGTTTGTTTGTTTGTGTTTACCTAGAGCAATCCCCATCTCCTCCGCTCCAGGAAAAAGACACACGGTAGACTATTTCTTCTTGGGAAGAATTTATTGCAGTGATTATTTGCCATAGATCTTAAGATCTGCCTTTCTCTGTCTCAAGGTGTAGGCTCAGTACACCATCAGATCATCTGTGGCATAATCACAAAGAGCAGTCCAGCCCTTGTCACTTTGGTGGGGACAAAGTTATGCATGAGAACAGATCAGAATCCTGGTTCTGGAGTCTCTCGCAAAGCACACTCACTGGAAGAGGGTGTATCCCTTGATGTGCTTGAGGCCCTGGAAAGCACTCACTTAGCTCCAGCCTTCACCTTTGCTTTTATATGGCTTGTTTGATTAACGCGAAGTAAATCTGCTGTTTATGTTTTTCTGCAGTCTGTCCTGTCAGCTTTAGCACTTGGAAACTTAAAGGGAATGCTGATGCAGTTTGCTGAAATAGGCAGATTGTGGAAAAAGGATAAATACGATTGTGTAAGTAGACAAAATGGATTTGAAAAAGGCAAATCGTGATAGCATTTTAATACTGATGTAAATTCATATTTATATCATAAGTGAAATTTTGTTTCTCTGTATCTGTTCACAATAATCTCATATATTGGCATATTCTGATGATCATTCTCTGGGATTTCAACTTTAAAATATGGGCTATTGCAAGTAGGACATGCTCCAGGAAAACACTAGTGTAGAATTTCCTTAGCTGCGTTCTACAAGTACGTGCAGCCTTCTAAAAGCTGCAGAAACTCTCTGATTGTCAGGGTATGCGTGGCTTCTGTTCTTCTTTATATAATGTATTTGTTGCCAGAGACTCTGTGAAGAATTTAAATTCTGAACATTTCTCCTGGAAATACTCTTTGTTTCGGAAAGATTTCCCTTGCTGTCAACCCACTTTGCTGTAAGAAGCAGAGTTCATAACGTTATCAGGGTCAAAGTCTGTGATGTGAAAATGCTTGTTAACATACACTGGGGTACTTGAAGAGCATAAACTAGCAAACCACACTTGGTTTATATTAGCAAACCATAGATTATTGTGAAGATAGATTATTATGAAGGCTTTTAACAAGTTTTTGGGATGCTAAAATTCTCATAGAGATAGCAGCCATTCATTAAACCAAAAGGTCAAGAATAAGACATTAGTCTGGGCTCTACCAGTTAATTTGCTACTGTTAATGAATAGCATCTGGTTCCAGAAATTTTCCCATTACAGACTCAATCCCATTTCCTTACTGGATCTTTGGATTTTTAAAAAATATTTTCTCTTGCTTCTGTGGCCCAGAACCTGAGCCAGCAGAAATGATCTCTCTGAGACATTTCTCCTGTGCTCTCAAATTCCCACATCTGCCTTTGGCCCTAAAAGCTCACTCTAGCTCTGAACCTGAGATACTGTGCTTTAATTGAAGTGAATTGCTGTGTATGTTTTGCTGTCTTTTTACAGTTAATTTGGATCGTGACCTTCATCTTGACCATCGTCCTGGGACTTGGAATTGGTCTGGGAGCTAGCGTGGCATTTCAGCTGCTAACCATTGTGTTCAGGACCCAGTTGTGAGTGCTTGTTAAGCATCCTTGCCAGGCTTTGACCTGCCCAAATCAGAAGACAAAAAGCAAAGTCGTTGGTTGAGAGGAAAGGGGTTTGGTTGATAGGCACACACATCTACCGGGAGTGGCCTGTATGCCTTTCCTCACGTTGTCCTCCTCAAGGCCTGAAGGGCCATAGAAGGGCCCAGCCTTGTGATATCAGCCCGGGGAGAAGACCTGCTCCTTGATTCAATGCCAATTCAAAGAAACCATATAAATCTCTGAGCCTGTTTGCCCAGTTGTAAACCAAAAGTAATTCTATTCTTAGCAGGTTTAACAACTTTGCCATAGGCGTGTCAAACATGAGAAGAAGGTGTTACTGAGAAGATTGTGAGTTTCCTCAAGACTAGTGAAGGACTTGCCCTTTTCATAGTCATTAGATTGTACTCTCACCTTAAAAGCCTGGAGCTGCACTACAGAACACCTTATTTATTTTTATTTTTATTTTTTTTTTGAGACAGACTCTCACTCTGTCATCCTGGGTAGAATGCTGTGGCTTGATAGCTCACAGCAACCTCAAACTCTTGGGCTCAAGTGATCCTCTTGCCTCAGCCTCCCAAGTAACTAGGACTATAGGCGCCTGCCACATTTGCCTGGCTATTTTTTAGAGATGGTCTCTGGCTGGTCTCTCACCAGGCTGGTCTCCAACTGGTGAGTTCAAGCAACCCACTCGCCTTGGCCTCCCAGAGGGCTAAGATTACTGGCATAAGCCACCACACATGGCCCCCAGAGAACATTTTTAGTGCCCTCCTCCCCCTAAAATTTCCCCAAAGCCATTTTGAAGTCTTGATTTTTAAGAGTCATCCAGTCCAAGGATCTTTTTGACTTTCAGATCTCTGTCGTGTAATATCACCACCATGTGGTCACTCCGCCTATTTTGGATTACATGATGTGACAGAGAAACAAAGCTCCTTGGGAACTAAGTCATTCTAGACCTGGGTCTTAATCCCAGACAGATGAAATACACTGGTATTGAAATGCTCCCACATTCTTTGATTCATTTATATTTGCATTCCATTCTTTACGGAGGCCCCACCACACATAGAGACAAACTGAACAGTCATAGGCAAGTCGTTTTACTTCTCCACGTCCTAACCCACACAACTGGGTAGTCATATCTGCGTTACCTTACCAAGTAACTGTGATATTTTGAATCAAAGTAGCAAAAGCATGCGAAAGTTCTTTGTAAGCCCCGACGTGGCAGCTGAGAGGCACTGTTTTGGCAGCTGTGGGAAGCAGACATGATGATAAGTAAAATAAGATGTTTGTCTGCTGGGGGCTCTGATAGTGTGATGACTCCCCAACCTTTTAAATTTTGAAAAGTGAGGCTGCCTTGGTACGCTAGGAGAAAAATCAATGTTAGCCTTAACGGGCTGACAAACACGCAGACTGATTTATGTGGTGTTGTTTTTCCCCGTAGCCCAAAATGCAGCACACTGGCTAACGTTGGAAGGAGCAACATCTACAAGAATAAAAAAGATTATTTAGATGTAAGTAACATGCTTTTTTTTCCTTTGACTTGCTAAATGATATCAGTACCAACCTAATGGGCACCACCTAATATTTTTCCTCTGCCTTATAGATGTACGAGCCAGAAGGAGTGACAATTTTCAGATGCCCGTCTCCTATCTACTTTGCCAACATTGGTTTCTTCAGACAGAAACTTATCGATGCTGTAAGGTTTGGGGTTGTTTAAGTTTCTTTTAAAACTCTACTGAATATCTGAGAATGAATCATGACCTTTAACAGAAGGTCATCGACTCCCCGTATGTTGTTGAAGCTGAGTTGTGTTAGTGTTTCTGTGGCCCCCATCCCAGAGCAAGTGAAACTACCTTCTGTCAGGGCAATAAGCTTCTTTGAATGAACTCCAATATAGAATCTTTTTATCAAATTCTGCTACGGAGTAAAAAGACTTACCACAATGTTTGGGGGATGCTTATTTTTAATATCATTTTACAGACTTTCATTGGCCATAACTTCAAAAACAAGGAAGCATTTAATGATTAGACGGCATCTTTAAAGAGAGTCATGCGCTTGGGAATGTTTAACACTAAATAGGGTCCCTGGAAAATTGGAGAGAAGATGACAAGCACGTAATCTTTCAAATTAAAACAAAGACTCAGTATTCACTCTTGAAACATGCTTTTTGATCTGTTCTAAACCTTGCCTGGAGCTGCTTTTAGCCCTAACTATTGTTATTAATGTGGTATACATCACATTATTTGTCTATCCAACTATTGCTTTTTACAAAAAATTGGATCATATTGTATTTTTAGCTTTTTATACCTCCCCTTTTCACTTAATCTAGTATCTTTCCATCTAACTACACTTTTTGTCAAAGATTTTTTATTACATTATGTGATCCTCCTTTCTTCTGACTCTGGATCTAAATATTGCAGTGGTAAGAACACATTTGTGTTGAAAAGAGGAACATATTCATCTGTCACAGGATTAATTAAAAGAAAAAAAAATTATGGCTCAGCGCCTGTGGCTCAACAGGCTAAGGCACCAGCCACGTACACCTGAACTGGCAGGTTTGAATCCAGCCTGGGCCTGCCAAACAACAATGAAGGCTGCAACCAAAAAATGGCCAGGCGTTGTGGCGGGTGCCTGTAGTCCCAGCTACTTGGGAGGCAAAGGCAGGAGCCTTGCTTGAGCCCAGGAATTGGAGGTTGCTGTGAGCTGTGATGCCACAGCACTCTATCCAGGGTGACAGCTTGAGGATCTGTCTCAAAAAGAAAAAGAAAAAAAATTTAATTAAAAAAATATGAAAAGAGGAACATAAAGGTTAGCTCCAAATATAGTATTAAAATTATAAAATAAAGTAATAAATATGATAAATCCATATAAATTTTAATAAAATAAAAATCACATAGAAGCAAAATGTCATGTATAGAACCTACATGAATAGAAAAATAAATGAGACAGAATAGAAAATAAATAGATAGAAATAAATAGAAAATAAAAATGAGGGCAATGCCTGTGGCTCAGTGAGTAGGGCGCCGGCCCCATATACTGAGGGTGGAGGGTTCGAACCCAGCCCTGGCCAAACTGCAACAACAACAAAAAATAGCCGGGTGTTGTGGCAGGTGCCTGGAGTCCCAGCTACTTGGGAGGTTGAGGCAAGAGAATCACCTAAACCCAAGAGCTGGAGGTTGCTGTGAGCTGTGACGCCACAGCACTCTACTGAGGGGGACAAAGTGAAACTCTGTCTCTTAAAAAAAAAAAAAAGAAAGAAAAAGGAAAGAAATATAAACAGAATTCATATTTATTCAATGAATATAAAAATAAATAGAATAAAATCCTCTGACTTATAAGCTCAAAACATAAACCAATTCAAATAGGGTTTATATCCACTTCTGGATAATTTATGGATACATCTTGGACTGTGCAGAGGTTTAGAATGTTGGTAACTGTGCACAGACTGAGCAGACCATGGGTCTGATACAATGTTGTTGCTGATGTTGTTTAAGCCACTTCTAAAATTTTATCACAAATATGTTTATTTTCTGTCCCAATCCCTCAACTCATGCCAGTTAAAGTTAGAATTTTGCTCTGTAAGGAGCAGAATGTTCGTTCTTTTGTAACATGACTTTGGGTTTCTCAGGTTGGCTTTAGTCCACTTCGAATTCTACGCAAGCGCAACAAAGCTTTGAAGAAAATCCGAAAACTGCAGAAGCAAGGCCTGCTGCAAGTGACACCAGTAAGTTGCTTGACTACATTTCTGTGCATGATAGTTAAAAGCTTAGTAAAGCAAATTCAGGGTGTTAGTTCCATTCTTTTCAATGAAATAGCAGACAAACAGGGCATTTCATGTGCCAATTAATGCCATATTTTTAAATGGCATCTTTGAGGGTCCCTCTAAAATTTTAATTCTCCTGGGAAGAGTACCAAACACAAATGTCTACCATCCCATTGTCTGACCCAAACTCACTCCTGGCCCTTGACATACATAGTGTTTTTCTCATCAGAGTTATCGTGTTTATTATCCCCTCTAACAGAAAGGAGTTATATGCACTGTTGATAGTGTAAAAGATTCTGATGAAGAGCTGGACAACAACCAGGTGGAAGAACTGGATCAGCCCATCAACACCACAGACCTGCCCTTTGAGATTGACTGGAACGCTGACCTTCCTCTCAACATTGCAGTCCCCAGAATCAGCATCCACAGCCTCATCCTCGACTTTTCAGCAGTGTCCTTTCTGGACACTTCCTCAATGAGGGGTCTCAAAAAGGTAAGCTTCTTTTTCCTTGAAACAACCAATCAGTGATAAAAAGTTGAAGGTTGTATTTATGGAAAGATTCTACTTTAGATAAGACGCACTTAATTAGAAGTCAGTTACAATCTTGGAGTATTCCCACCAGTAGACAACTATACTCAGTCTCCCATCCAATTTAAATTCTGTGGTGCTTTCAAATCCTTGTGGCCACTGTATCTAAATTATCCTGAAATCAGAGATCTGGAAAGGTTGATGAAAATAGTTCAGATTGTATATGAAACCAGCACATTGTACCCCTTGATTGCACTATTGTACACAGCTATGATTTAATAATAAAGACAATAAGAAAAAATTAAAAAATAAAGATCTGGAAAGGTCCTGGGGGTGGGGAGGTGGTGAGGGGAAGTGGAGGGGAAGTGGTGGGCAAATGGAATAGTGAATGCTTTTGTTTTTATCCTTATCCACTATATGCTGATGAAATTTCACTCAGCTATTATATGTCTCAGCAACAAAAATCCCAAATAGATGTATGAAAAAAATAAATGTCACATGCAATTTAAAAGCAGGACTGAAACAGATTGCCATCTATTTTTTTTCCATAGTTTTGTCAGCATTTCAAAAATAAATTAGTTTCTTCCATAAATGCAGATACATATGTAAAGAAAGTTTAAAAAATTCTACATCTATCTTTTTTTCTTGGGGGTTTACAAAAATCACCCTACCGGAGAGCTGAGCTATAAGATCTGTTAAGTATGAACTTCATACAAAATTTGAAAATGGAATCAATTTAGCTTCCTTTATCTTTAATACAACATTTTTAACATCACAGAACCCTCACGAGGGGTTGCTTTTTCTTTTCTTTCTTGGTTTTTATTTTAACTTAGGAGAAAAAATGACATATATAGCCCATTAACTTTTTGATCCTAGCAGTATAGCACAGGGACTCCGACTCACGTTTCTTTAAATCACTAATTCTTTTTTTTTTTTTTTTCTTGAGACAAGGGTCTCTAACTCCTGAGCTCAGGCGATCCACCTGCCTTGGCCTTCCAGAGTGCTAGGATTATAGGCATTAGCCATTGTGCCCAGCCTCAACCGCTGATTCTTAGTACAGTGCCCAGTGGAGGTTCTGCAAGTGTTTATTGACGATAGTGATATTAATGCCCTTCTAACCTGATCAACTGTGTGCTCTTATTCATGTCACTACCAGTATCTGTTCTCAGCCTAGAGATCAGGAAAACAGATCGAGAGTCCCATCACTGTGGACAGGCATGATTAACAATCTATGTGCTATGGGGGAGGCATTTGCTTTTTTTACTTTCGTGTAGCTAGAAGGCTGTAGCTGAGATCACTCATAGAAGATACTATTTTAAAATTAAATGAGAATTGGTCTTACGAGTTTGAGGCAAAACATTTTCCCTTAATAATTCCCTTAAGAATGATGATTTTGGAACTTCTTACTGAGGAGAGGGCTCTTACGTTTGTTTCTGTTGAGGAGCCTTGCTTTTAACTTTGATGTCTCTTTGTGCTCTTATCTCTTTTCAAAATGTAAAAGGTTCTAAAAGCAATATATCATCTGTCAGATATAGTTATGACAGTTTTCTTTACATTTCTGACAAGTGAAACTGTTCCCTAAGGGAGATATACTTTCTTTTTAACAGATATTGCAAGAATTTCTCAGGATCAAGGTGGATGTGTATATCGTTGGAACTGATGGTAGGTTGTTTTATTTTTATTTATTTATTTATTTATTTTTTAGAGACAGAGTCTCACTTTGTCACCCTCAGTAGAGTGCCGTGCCGTCACACAGCTCACAGCAACCTCCAGCTCTTGGACTTAAGTGATTCTCTTGCCTCCCCCTCCCAAGTAGCTGGGACTACAGGCACCGGCCACAACACCTGGTCATTTTTTTTTTAATTTGGTTGCAGCCATCATTGTTGTTTGGCAGGCCTGGGTTGGATTCAAACCCACCAGCTCAGGTGTATGTGGCTGGCGCCTTAGCCCATTTAGCCACAGGCACCGAGCCAGGTTGTTTTATTTTTACTTTACATTCCGACAACCACTTCAGGCTCACTGACAACTCTTAATCTAAAGAACCTCTCCAAGTAACAGATATTTGTCCTTGAAACTCTCTGGCTTCTGCAGGACCTGTCTCCTGCTTCACCTCCTTCCTGTCTAAGAGCTCGTCAGGTTCTGACATTGGCTTTTCTTCCCAAGCTTCAACCTTAAGCTCCAGTCACTAGTTCTAATTCCGTGGGCTCTTTGCAGTCAGTGTGTACCTAGACAGATGCCAAAGACAGGTGCAGATGCTCCAGTAAGCTCCAGCTGGGGGAGGCTGACTTCAGTTATCTTGACAATCCGGCCAGGGATGGTGGCTCACGCCTGACAATACTCGGAGAGGCAGAGACCTGAGGATTGCTTGAGGCTAGGAGTTTGAGACTAGCTTAAGCAAGAGAGAGAAACTCAATTTCTACAAAAAATAAAGAATTAGCCAGGTGTGGTGGTGTGTACCTATATAGGACCAGCTACTGGGGAAGGAGGCTGAGGCAAGAGAATTGCTTGAGCCAAGGACTTTGAGGTTGCTGTGAGCCATGACGCCACAGCACCCTACCCAGGGTGACTGAGTGAGATTGTCTCAAAAAAAGGAAAAAAAAGAAAAGAAAAAAATACACTCGAGTCACATCATTCTGCAGTTCTTTGTGTCCCTGCTAGGTGCTAATCTCTCAGGAGAGGATGTTAGTTTGGTTTATCTGTTTATTCCCTGTCTCTTGCCTAGTTCAAAGGATACGTGAACATTGGTTAAAACTTAATGAGCACCTACTATTTATCATGCACTGCTCTGGGTGCTGGGGATACAAGCCTCTACTCTCATGAAGCTTATAGTCTCATAGGAGAGCCACATAATAAGCAAATATTTCAGTAGTAATAAGTGCTGTGAAGAACAGAAAGTAGAGTTAATGAAACATACAGCAATGGGGTGGTGGTATTGTAGGCTGGCAATCAGGGACGTCCAGTAATGCGACATTTGCACAGAGGCTGGACTGAGATGAGTCAATCCTCAGGGTATCTCAGGGGACAGCGTTTTAAGGAGGAGGGACACTGGTATGCAGGTCTCCAGAGGGCATGGAATGGCGTCTTTCATCCCTCCCTCTCTACTGGCTCCTACCCCTAAACTCTCCAGGTGACAAACATCATCCCCTCCTTCCTGTTGCACACCCCCACCTCCATTCCAGGCGCTGGCGACCTCAGCGCCCTTCCTCAGTCACTGAGGGGTCCCGTCTGTGTTAAGTTTACCTATGAACAAACTTTCCCACCTCCATGTTCTAGTACCTTCTCTGCCTCTACCTTGCTCCAAATCCTGAGCACTTTCAAATGCTATCTACTCAGTTCAGTTTCCCCAGATACCCACCAAGGGGAAACAGTCTTTACCTACTGTCACAGAATTTTCATAGTACTCAATCTATATCTTATTCAACAAAAAAATATAAGGACCCACTATGTGTTGGGAATTATATTAAAACTAAGAAAACAATGAAGGAAAATACTAGATTGTTCCTTATCCTCACTATTGAGCAACATTTTTCCTTTCAGTACTATAGTTATACATAAGTGTGCTATCTTCTTTGGGGACAAGAATCAGCCTTTTTTTTTTTTTTTTTGAGACAGAATCTCAGGTCACCCTTGGTAGAGTGCGTAGCGTCACAGCTCACAGCAACCTCAAACTCTTAGACTTAAGTGATTCTCTTGCCTCAGCCTCCCAAGTATCTGGGACTACAGGCGCCTGCCACATTACCCAGAAGTTTTATTGTTGTGTTTGTGGTTGTGGTTGTCATTGTTGTTTAGCAGGCCCTAGGCTGGGTTCAAACCCACCAGCCCAGGTGTATGTGGCCGGTGGCCTAACCACTGTGCTATGGGCGCCGAGCCAAATCAGTCCTTCTTTATCTTTTAATTCTTCTTATTACACGGCCATAGTTTTGTACACAGTAGACATCAGGTAAGATTTGGTTGAGTGATCTGATTAATGCCTGTGTAAGTGAGATTTCTGAGATGACTAGAGAGGAAATGTAGGTGATAAGGAAGATGTTTTCTGATAAAACCCAGAAGTTTTAGGAAAGTAGGCTATAGTTAAGTCACTGGTAAATAACAGGCCTGGTGATCAAGAATCACAGCATATCACTGGCCCATCAGCTTGTTCTATTGTGACAGAATCCCAAATTTAATAACAAATGACACTTATACTCCAAATCATTAAGTAGGGAGATTAATTCACTAGGCTCCTGCCCAAAGGATAGTGGATTTTCATCTAGGAACTAGTTAATTTTTCCTATTTGAACCTTTTCTTTCTGCCCTTTTACATGAGAGGGTTCAATATATATTTTTATTGGCTCGGCGCCTGTGGCTCAGCGGGCTAAGGCGCCAGCCCCAGGGCCCGCCAAACACCAATGACGGCTGCAACCAAAAAATGGCTGGGCGTTGTGGCGGGCGCCTATGGTCCCAGCTACTTGGGAGGCAGAGGCAGGAGACTCGCTTGAGCCCAGGAATTGGAGGTTGCTGTGAGCTGTGATGCCACGGCACTCTACCCAGGGTGACAGCTTGAGGCTCTGTCCTCAAGACATCCATTAGTTCCAGAAGACAATGTACTAACAATACACCAGTATTATACCATTACAACCCACAAACACTTAACCAAACATCAATGACAGGCATTTTTGCAAATAAAAGTTCCAATTACCAACCTCCAGGGGAAACCTGCGGCCATATAATTGCTTCCTAAGGGTTATTGTTTCTTTTCTCTCTTCAGATGATTTCATTGAGAAGCTTACTCGGTGTGAATTTTTTGACGATGAAGTCAAGAGCTCAATATTTTTCTTAACCATCCATGATGCTATTTTACATATTTTGATGAAGAAAGATTACAGTACTTCAAAGTTTAATTCCTATCAGGTACTAGCTCTTTGAGGACTTTCACTTTTGTATAACCAGTCATTTATACTTCATTAAATTTCTCTTTATTTTTCCATATCTATAAAGATAAAATAGAACTCATCCCTAATCCATATTTCCATTCTCTTTTTCTTAGGAAAAAGACACGAAATTTGATTTTACCATCAATACAAATGGAAGATTACGCAAACGGGAGTGTCAGGTAACATTCTTCAACAGGTTTATCTTGACCTAGACATCACAGCCAACAAATGCAGAAGTCATGGGGCCTCTTCCAGCTTGCTGCAGAATGTCTCTTGTGTGTGCAGACATCTGGGTCTTATCCCCAGAAAACTGTAGCAAGGCCAACCAAACTCAAAGGGGACTGTGAGGAAAATAACTCACACAAAAGAAGATGAAAAATAGTGATATTTGTCTTTTACATGTGGTTATCCAAAACAAAAAAAAAGGGAAAAATAGTGATAGATTTCTATTAATGTGATAGCAAGCATATTTTTTTATCTTTTCAAAGTACTTACCACAGTGCCCTTATTCTGGTCCTGTAATAATGAGGCAGGGAAGGTGTTGCTATTTCCAATTACAGATGAATTAATGATTGTGCTGAGATGCTAATACACACCTCCTGAGGTGCATGAGAAGTCCCTCACACAGCAATGAAAGTTAAGCTTCTTTCTTTCCTTCCATATTAGAGTGAGTTCCAGTTTATCATTTAACTAGCTAGTATCATTTCATTGTAGAATACTCATTTCTAGAACCTTCAACCCTTTAAGGCAACGCTTCTAGTTTGGGAAAAGCAGAACCACAAACCAAAATGGGCTTCTGCTGTGGGCCAGGTATGTAGCAGGTACATTACACTCATTATTACAATGTTTGTAACAATATAAAAAATTGTATCTTCATTTTATAAATGAAGACATTGGGAAAGAGGCTCAGAGAGCTTAACTTATTTGCTTGAGGTCACTTACCACGTGACCCCAACAGGATTTGAACCAAGATCTGTCTGATGACAAGAACTATGTTCTGTTCACTGTAGTATATCCCCTCTATCCTTTGGTGAAAGATTAATGGATTGAGGGATCAGAGAAAGAATCCAATGGTTGTCTTCAAGTATGGGAGGTGGCTGGAGGTATTTCTCTTAGTTGAAGAAAGGTCTAAGGACAACAAAAAAAGGAATTTAAATTAGAAATAAAAAAGAGGCTGGGCACAGTGGCTCATGCCTATAGTCCTAACACTCTAGGAGGCCCAGGTGGGAGGATTACTTGGGGCCAGGAAACAGTGAGACACCCCCCCCTACTCTCTAAAGATAAAAAATACAAAAAATTATCCAGTTGTGGCATGGGTCTATGGTCCCAGTTACTCAGGAGGCTGAGGCAAAAGCACTTGAGCCCAAGAGTTTGAAGTTGCTGTGAGCTAATATGACACTGCTGCACTCTAGTCTGGGTGACAGGATGAGACCCTATCTAAAAAAAAGAAAGAAAGAAAAGGGAGGGAGAAAAGAAATGAAAAAGAAACATATAGCATATCCTGGAACATTATTAAGTGTGTTATCAAGCAGCAAAAGTCAGATGAAAAGGCCATGCCAAAAGTTGGATAGATCTGAATTGAGAAGAGAGGCTTGAGCACTATGATTCTGTTTTCCAGGAATTAATGCCAGAGAAACCCAAATCTGGCACCTTGCCTGAGTACCTTATAAGGAAAGCCTCATACCAGCAACCCTCCTTCCCAGTAGTTGGACTCAGAATTGTCCCCAAGTATTATAAAAGAATAAAGCATAGGGACAGCATGGTGTCTCATGAGCAGCATGAACAAACTTGATGTCTGATCCAAACTATAGAACCAACTGTGTAACAAAATGTGGTCACCACAGTGCTGTACCTGGACTTCCTTATATTATGAAAAAAGGAAACATTTAACACCAGCTCCTTGCCTTGCTCAAAGATAAATCAACAGTTGCAGAGAGGCCACCAGTGATGACAGGGGTAAAAGCTGAATGTGCCAGGCCAGTACACATAAGTCCTTTGGAACAAACATGAAATAATACATTGCTACAACACATTGTACATTTTGATTAAGTTAAACCTTTGAAAGATACACTGTCACTACATGGTATCTATCACTAGTAACAATGTAGCAATAGAAAGCATTTGATGATTAAAATTCTTCTTTCACTGGCAATAATGTAGCAATAGAAGGCATTTGATGATTAAAATTCAAAACAACAAAAAAACTGTTTTGATGGCTATGGTAAATTCTAGCTTCTAAGATATTATTAAAAGCAACAGAGCTTAACAAATCTTGTAAAACATGAATTTTCTGTCTTCTTCTAGGTACCAATTGAAACAAGATTCTAATCAAAATACAATTCAGAGGGATCCTCACCTATCACATAAAGAACAACTTTATACTCAAAAAGTTATTGATAAGTTCATACATTGTATGAAGACTATTTTTATTTGACAGAATTATGTTTCAAACTTTGGAACGAGATTGTTCTAGCATGGTATATTTTTCACATCCAGTATGAAATTATGTAAATATTCTTCATTTCTTATCTTATAGATTTATCAAAGGAGAGATTGTTTATATGTATTTTTGTAGCACTGACAGATTTCCATCCAAGTCACTGCCTCGATGCACATGTTTTGCCGTGTACTGACAGCACTGTTTTGAATCTCATAATTTATACAGGTCATACTAATTTATCTGTTTTTTAAAATTCAGTTGTACAGTAGATGTGCTGTTTTGTTCGATTTCTTAGCTTTCTGAAACATGTTTGCTGCAGGTCCATCTTTAAAGTGGTCTGGCTGAAAACCTACTACATGAGGCTCTTGTTAACAAAACCCCTATAATAGGGCGTCTTTATCCAGATTTTATGATTACCAATCCAGCTTTTTAAAGCATCCAACTTCCTACCCAGATTTAAACACAATCCGTCTTATGTAATACCTGTAACTATACAGATTTAGAATGAAGAGTGCACGAGTTCCTGGGAACTATACAATGACACAGCAAAGAAGGTGAAAAGTCAAGACAAAACGTGATGGAAGGATGCTTCTTCCTGGTCTTACTAGGAGGGAAAAAAACAGATGGTAGGAAAAAGTAGAACTCTTCTTTTTTCACTGTCTTATAACTCAAATAACAGCTCCAGAGTTCAATTTAGCTAAAGAAGGAAATTCAGTACCCTGCTTCTTCCCTTTCTTGTTAACATTGTTCTTAAAAAATTTGTATTTATTCATGTAATAGAACTTAAACATCAGCACCAACAGAAAAAGATCCAGTGTCCTCTATTAAACATCAAACCACTTTGTCCATGGAAAAAGCTGCTGCAATTGTTTTAGATTCTGCCTCTGAATGTTTGTCAAAGTACTTTTCCATTCTTTGTTAATGTCTTACTGAGAAGGCTTGTCTAATGGACTTCCAACCAGTTTAAGAACGGTAAAATAAAGGTTATTTATGCAGCCAGCCTTAAAAACTAGAATATCAGCACTTTTTTTTTTTTTTGGTAGTCATTTCTTTTTAATTAAAATGAATTCTTTAGGATTTCCTTTTGTTTTTTTTTTTTTTTTATTGAATCATAGCTGTGTACATTAGTTCAATCATGGGGTACAGTGTGGGGGCTTCGGTGTTTCTTAAGCTTTTTGAGTCAGGTACACCTCACAGTCTCATGTAGCTGGACTTCAGAGGGGGAAAAGTATATATACATACATTTATATATGATGCCCTATATACCTCAGGCTAAGAGCTTTTCTTGTATAGAGGGTAGGAAGTAGAAATTGAAAACAGGAGCCTAATTAATTGATAATTTGGTTTGGGGATGAGGAAAACACTTCATATAGAATTCTCATGGATGTCTGCCTCTTCCCTAGCAAAAACACCCTCTTACATTCTTCTTGCCAACCAAAACAAACAAACAAACAAAAAATCCTCTAACCAAACAAAACAAAAACGGGGGACAGCGGGGTAAAAGGTAGTACAAGCACTCCAATTCTTGTGGCCACATCACTTTACACTCAGCCTTAACATCTTACCTTACAGGTTCATTTATCCCCATTCTTAAATGTTTTTTTCTCCTAGACTTTTCAGGTGTGTGCTTTGAGTACCTGCGGCCAACCATCTACTCACCTGCCCCAGAGCAAATAGTTGAAATTGACTAGAACAAAACTCTGATCCCTGATTTAAGATAAAAATAAATTTACATAAATCACAGTAAGATTGAAAAAGAGAGGATGCAACCGGGAAACAGAACGACTTGGAAATAGACAGATACATTACTGAAATTAAGGGTGAAGCTAGGCTGGGCATGGTGGCTCACACTGTAATCCTACACTGTAGGAGGCTGAGGCACAAGGGTCACTTGAGGTCAGTATTTCAAGACCAGCCTAAGCAAAGGGAGACTGACGCCATATCTAACTAAAAGTAGAAAAATTAGCCAGGCATTGTAGAGGGTGCCCCTAGCAACTCTGGAGGCTGAGACAGGAGGATTGCTTGAACCCAGGAGTTTCAGGTTGCTGTGAGACAGGCTGAGGCCATGGCACTGTGGCCCAGGCAATAGAGCATGTCTCAGGAAACAACCTCCACAAAAAAGATCGACGCCAATACATGCTGAGCAGCTCATCTTTAAAATCATTTTATAATAAATTATTTAAGCATTTGCTACACATTCTTGTCTAAATACTTTTAACTTACCACTTAGGAATGTTTTTGGATTTTTTTCTTTTTTTGAGATAGAGTCTATGTCGCCCTCATTTGAGTGCTATTGTATCATAGCTCACAGCAACCTCAAAGTCTTGGGCTTAAGTGAATTTCTTGCCTCAGCCTCCCTAGCAGCTGGTACCACAGGCACCCACCACAATGCCTGGCTATTTTGTTGTTGTTGTTGTTATTGTTGTTTTAGCTGGCCCAGGCTAGGTGCAAACTTGCCAGCCTGGGTGTATGTGGCCAGCGCCCTACCCACTGAGCAAGGGGCTCTACCTGACCACTTTGAAACATAAATGAAATGTTTTAAATGTAAGCTTGACCCTATACTGCACAAATAGGAACAGAGAGGAGAGATACTTAAATTATCTTTCTGGCACTTCCAACTGGATTTCAACTTGTCAAAACCAATCAACTGATCTTTTCTCCCTCAGTTAATGACAACTCTATTATTCAAGATGCTCAAGCTGAAAAAGTTCAGGAAATCCTATTGACTCTACCTTTAAAATATATAATCAAAAGTAAAGTAAATCAAGACTCAAAAGAGGTGGCTCAGTGCCCGTAGCTCAGTGGCTGGGGCACCAGCCACATACACCGGAGCTTGCGGGTTCGAACCCAGCCCGGGCCTGCCAAACGATGACAACTACAACCAAAAAATAGCCAGGCATTGTAGTGGGCACCTGTAGTCCCAGCTACTTGGGAGGCTGAAGCAAGAGAATCGCTTAAGCCCAAGAGTTGGAGGTTGCTTGAGCTGTGGTGCCACAGCACTCTACTGAGAGCGACAGCTTGAGACTCTGTCTCAAAAAAACAAACAAACAAAAACTCTAAGAGGTTAAGTAACTAGTCTAATTATATGGTTAAAGGTGGCATAACCAGAACTCTGTATAGACAGTCCAGACTCCAGAGCCCAGGCTTTTAATAATTAGGGACATTACCTCCTAAAAGAAATTAAAACCTACCTAAAAACTGATCTATTACAAGGCAAAACTAAAGTCAGGAATGCTATAAGCACTTTCTACAGATTTGTTCCAAAGTCACTATTTAGCACTATATAATAAAATACAGTATATCCAGAAAAGCTATTAGGAAATATATTAATGTTCAGAATTAAATACGTTTAATATTTCCCTTTCATTAGGGTTACGTATTTTGATAATACATTTTTATTTTTATTTGAGACAGTGTCACTTTGTTGCCCTTGGTAAAGTGTGGTGGCATTGTAGCTCACAGCAACCTCAAATTCTTGAGTTTAAGTAGTTCTCTTGCCTCAGCCTCCCAAGTAGCTGGGATTACAGGCACCTGCCAAAACGCCTGGATAGCGATAATACATTTTTAAACATAATTTTTTTCCCTTGGCCACTATACTTTGAAAAAGAATATAAGAAAGTTACTTTCTTTGCATTTTTTGTTGTTGTTTTTGGCAGTTCAGCTGGGGCCAGGTTTGAACCTGCCACCCTTGGTATATGGGGCCGGCGCCCTACTCACTGAGTCACAGACACCGCCCACTTTGCATTATTATTAATATTGCTTAATATTTCGATGCAGTAATCATGTTTCTTTTCTGAATGTATTTATCTTGGTTCATTCTTTACAAGGTTTTTGTTTCCAGCCCTTATCTTAAACATTGTTATTGTTATTAAATTTTAAGCCTTTTTAATTCTGTGAAGGCAAAAAGTAGAAACCTAATAAACACATGTATATGTAAAAATAAAAAAAAGAAAGTGTTTTGAAGAAAATTAAGGGATGATTATTAACAACAATTCTAGGTAAGTTAGAGTATAATCTCCTAAAGGCAAGGAGGTATATCTATTTTGTTATTATACACCCATATCTAACATATAATAGGTGTTTAGTTTATATACACACACACATCTATATGTATATATAAATAGGTGTAAATAGGTGTTTAGCTTATATATGTATGTTTAGTTTATATACCTATGTAAATAGGTGTTTAGTTTATATATACACACACATCTATATATTTAACAATTCTAGGTAAGTTCTATATATATATATATAAAATTATATATACACACACACTCACACCTTTCCACAAATCACCCACTTCCCACTTCTTAATACCTGTTAATGTTACCACCACCTCTTTTTTTGTTGTTATTGTTGCAGTTTGGCTGAGGTCGGGTTCGAACATACCACCCTCAGCATATGGGGCTGGCGCCCTACTCACTGAGCCACAGGCACTGCCCATCTCTTAAGTATATTATTGAAACACTCTTCTTACTGGTCTCTCTGCTTCCATCTTTGTCTCCTTGTCTCTTCTCAACATACAGCTAGAATAATCCTTTTACAAAAAGCCAGATCATAATATTCCTTTGTTCCGAACACAATGGCTTCCCAAGCCCATCAGAGGAAGGTCAAAGTGTTTATGATGGCCCAGAAAGGCTTTTGCAGACTGTGCCCTCTGCTTGGAAAGCTCTACCTCACGTCTACAGGGCTTTCATCTACTTCACACTTCTGGTCAAGTGTCATCTTCTACCCTGCCTGCTTTACTTAAAATTGCAAACTTAACACAAACCCAAATATCCTTACTTTTCTATCATAGGATTTTATCACACATCTAACTGGTATATAATTTAATGACGTGTATGGATTATGTCTCTAAAGACTGGTGCAAGTCCAGTGCTCAAAACAGTATCTAACACAAAGAAATGATTCTTTACACCTCACATGATACACAATATACAATTACTGCATATAGGCCATGAAATACTAGACTTAGCAGGAACAAGGATGCTTACCAGAGAATACAGCCTATGTAGTTATCAAATCTATAACTAAAACGAATTAACAATAAACCAAAGGCGTAACAGTACTTTATCTCCAAGGAGGAAACTGTTCATTTAGATAGTGGCTAAGGGGATTTACTTTTATTGTAATATTACATTTTTTTCAACAAGATTTAGTACGTGTATAATTGAAAATGAGTACAAATTTAATAAAAACAAAATAGTAATGAAAGTTTTGAAAGTACCAGGAAGAAAAGTGAAAGGGAGCAGGATTTTTTCAACCTGAAATAATACAAGAACAATTTTAAACCCAGAGTAATACGAAAGGGGCTTAAATGCAATATGAAAGTTGGTGCTTATAAGTGCTCATAAAATTAGATACCCTTAGGTCATGGAGTAAAATAGCTTAACAATTTTAAATGAGTTTTTTTTTTTAAAGATGGTCCTACCTTAGTGTGAGAACTAAACCCGTAGCTTATCATTGTTCAGTTCAATCCTATGATTCTGTAGTGTCTAAAAATTCACAATTTTTAAAGACAGAGGACATGGAAAAATTAAACTTTAACACTAAGTGTTATTTTAAGAATTCTGCCTTAAAACATTTTCCCTCAGTAACAAAGAATTGAAGGGGCATGAATCAAAACAAGGTGTTTGAAATTCCAAGTCCATTTTTATTAATATCACTACCAAGGTTACCTGGCTTACCCCCACTTCACTTCAATCCTAGTATATCTGATATTGCTTTATTAAATAAGTAAACTCTGCTTGGTTTCTAGGCCATAATTGAACAAATTACAGTTACAAACCAGTGAACATAAATAAACCAATTTCAATCAGGGTGTAGTATCTTTACAATATGAGTATGATTGCGTCAGACTTCACTTAACATCAGTACACTAGTTTGATGGGTAACCTAGTTAAGAGTCTTTGTGCATTCATGCATTTTTTCATATACTTTTACAGCATTAAAAAAAATTATGAAAGCTGGAACCATAGAGCTTTTCTATAAAGATTTACGAAAGATAGTCTTCCAATATTAGTCAGAACAAAGACTAAAGCAGTTCATACAATAGCCACTTACTGTGAGCTTAAAAAATAATGTTCAAGTATCTTTTCCATTTGTATTTCAGTGGTATCTAACTAGCATTTATACAGTAATTTTGAGTAAGTGGTTTTTACAGGACAAAATGGATATAATTTCTACAGTCTTCCCAATGGATCTTTCCCCAGATTACTACATTATACTCTAAACAAACGTGCTACTGAAGAAATATAACATTCAATTTGCTGGTCTTAATCTTTAAAAAGTGAACCTAATTTTCCTGTAGAACATTCTATCAACACAAATATAGAAAATTCTGCATTCTCACAATTGTGTCATCATTCGATAAAAATTCATCTAGGCAAAATAGTATTTATGCTTCCATTTTATTTTTTTTTTTTAAGAATTAAACTGCTACCTCAGTAGTCTTAAGAGCAATATAATGAAACATACATACATTTAATTTAGACTTATGTCCATCATAGCTTCAAAGGCTTCCCTGAAATAAGGCTGGGATTCACATCTTTTTCCTTAAGAAAAGAAACACTAACAGTAATTTTATTATCCTCCTACCCACCCACCCTCATTCAAACAATTGTAACTGATGAATTCAAGTCTAACACTCTTTAAAAATTTTGTCTGGGACAAGACATTCATCTGATCTGCCTCCCTTTATAACATTTCTTACATCTAATTGAAAATAAATCATTTTTTAAAAAGCCTACAAGATTTCTCTTAACATGAAACTTTATCATGATACTGACATTTTTGTCCAATACATAGGCTAAGTGGTTTCTTACCACATTCAACTCTAGTGAATTTCAGTAAAAGCATGAGGGGTCTTCATAAATAATTGAGATGCTTTAAAATGAATTTGGCTATATTCTTATTACACGAAAAAAAGAATGGTTTGGATTTTTAACAGTAATATTTTAACAGCCCCTAAACAGGGACATGAAAAGGAATCAAGTTTGCACCAGTCCAAGTACCTACAGTAATATGATAGAAGCACTCACCACCAATTATTTCACACTATTTCACTCCCATGCTTTTAACAACAAGCATTTCTCACTAGAAATATTGCATTAACACTGGACTTTCAAACTAAGTGTAAAAAAAAAATCACTCGCTTAACTTAGAAGAAAAAAGTGTGTTAGTTATTGTTAGCCAGTCAAGCTTGAAACGGCCACTTCTGCTCTAAGTTCAGAAATGATTTTGCATCTGACATCCAAGATGGGAATTTGTTTTGCCTGTACCTGACAGAATAAAATGGTAAATTAGCAATCAGTTCATCCTTTTGTCAAAAAGAAATATGTTCTAAATTTATACACTATAAACTATCTAATAAATGATATCTGCATACTACACATTTCATGTTTATATTATGCACCATTTTAGGGGGAGGAAAAACTTCACAGGGATTTATTCAAAGGATATAGAATAATATCCTAAGAAGGTTGATTTATACATATGAATTCTGTATAAACTGTAAGTGGTCATCTTAGCTAGACTATCATAAGCCCCTATAATGCAAAAGCTGACTTTAAAGGCACCATATAAAGCACTGAAATTCACAATTTAGCCATTACTTTTCTCTTGTCCAATACAAAATTACCTGGTCATCTTTACTGTTGACACCATGCTACAATGTTCCAAGTTTAGACTGCTTTGCCAACAACAGGATTAGGGAATAATAGTTTTTAAATTTCAAGTTAGAGGAAAAATCCTATCACACAGCAATGAAACCTGAGCAAATGCAAGTTTGTGATTACAAGAGTATGTCCTTCATTAATAGATTATTCAAATTCCTCCATGGCATTCAAACCATAGTTTACAATTCAATAAACAAGAGCCCACTTAAATAGGAATTATATAAAGCCTATTTAGCCCTAAATATTTAGTTTAAGACAATGAACAGAACAGAACACATTCATCTAAATTATACCATTTAAACAGTTCTATAAAATAATGTTATTGAAAATTAATGTGTGGTGCATCGTGTGATCCAACCATTCAGTAAAAAAGCATTAATGAGTAACAGCATCCCCCCACCAACTTGAAGCCTGTAGAGTTGATTACTTTGGCCCTATCTTTCCAAATAATTAGTAATACCTTTTAATTATAAACATAAATTCCTCTCAGTACTGGAATTCCAATGTATTCTGGTGCTCCTGAGGCTGCCTAAAAATGACAAGGCATCCATGTGAAGTGCATTGTATACTTATTATACCTTAAAATTTCAGTGCCTGAAATAAGTGAAATAATTCTCTGTCATTTAACAGTCTGCCTTATAGCAAATTCTAGTAGATTTTTACTTTTAGGATTTTATTGGGACTTTGGGAAATTAGTGGTAAAACATATGGTTTTTAAAAACAGTATGTGGCTGCACTTAAAGTCACATAAAAATAGCATTTTTACAACCATATTGAAATTTAATCCTTTTACACAGGTTAACAAAATGTATCACAAGAAAAACTAAACATTGGGTTTAACAAAAGCAATACTTTTGAAAGTAGAACAATGAAAAGTTGTTTCGAATCTTTTACAAATGGTCACCTCTGGGTCAATTTACCACACTAGGGGAACGAAACTGTTAAAATATAGCTGTGCTCAACTGAGCCACTTATCTGCATTACAGTATAGTACTTGCAATCAATCGTAAGGTCAAGATTTAAAACCACTTTAAGAGATAAGACCCTATGTGATTTATAGCCACCTCCGTAAGAGGTACTTTTCCTTCCCAAAAGTCAAAGCTTAATTAAAAGATTGACTATACATAAGGTTTTTTCCCTATCACATCTTCAGTTCAAAACACTATTATCATTGGTAATATGGTCTATATCTTGTCTGATCTGGATGAAGTGGTCCAGGAAGTGGGGTTTGAGAAGGCGGGCCCTGCATTCGTGGAGGAGGTGGTGGCCCTCTCGGTGCAGGCCATATACCAGGACTCATTCCCCCCGGCTGTGTAAATGGAGGACTCAGAGTTCCTTGATCTTCAGTGAACTGGGGTAAAGAGCTGGGATTGTAATGGTGAGGAGGGGGTGCAGTTACAGGTGGACCACCATGCTGAGGTGGGGGAGGTCCTGGAGGAGGATGATTCATATAAGGTGGCATCTGGGCAATCATATGTCCAGGGGGAGGGGTTATTGGTGGTGGAGCAGAGGTCATTGGTGGAGGTGGAGCTTGGCTATACACCAAGTGAGGAGTACCTGCAGCCTGGGGAGGATGTGGCATTGGATGGCTTATTGGTGGTGGAGGAGGTGGGGGTGGTGCATAATGTTGTTGTGGAGGCATAATATGATGAGGGTGCGATACCACTGGTTGGCCCTGATATTCAGGATGATGGTGAGCAGGTGCTGGGGCAGGAGGAGGTGGTTCTCTAGCACCTGAATTTGAGTCATCCTGAATAGGGACAGTTATTAAATTGCTGTGTTTTCTTGTAGAAATACGAAAGGTTTCCTGACTGACTGAACGAGGTGGAGGTGGAGCCATGGACAATTCTGCTGGAGGAGCACGAATATCCTCATGTGGCTGATTATAGTGCTCATGTGGCACATGCTGCAAAGGAGGTGGTGGCATCATGATGTGCTGCTTTGGCGGAATATGGCTCATATGGTGCTTGTCTGGTGGCATTATAAAACGATCAGGGATTTCAGTTGGAGGTGGGGCAATAGGAGGATGAACATTTTCAAGTGAAGCACAGGTAACAGGTTTTCCAGCTCTCATATGGCGATGGTTGATATGAGCCTGTAAGTCTCTCTGAGACAAATACGTTCTCTTGCACCCTTGAACAATGCTACACATGAAGAGAGAACCTCGAGTACACTGCTCAATTCGCTGCACAGGATCACTACAGCTAAATTAGAAGGGGAAAAAAATAAATTTACTAAGAAGAGAATGTAAAAATAATGTAATAATTTTCAAAAATACACCTATTTCAAAACTAGTTACACAAGATATGGCAAAAGGTCACAGTTAAAAATTACAGTTAACCCTACATGAACCTTTAAACCTCCCTACCTTGTTATGTGCTAGCCATTAAGTATCAGCATTTCTGTCAAACTCTAAACCCTTAATATCAGACTAGGTTTTAAGAAGCGACTATATTCCTCCGAAGACCTAGAATTTATCTAATTTTCTCAAGCAATTCTTTGCATCCATTTGTAAAAAAATAATAACCCAAGAAGGGCAAACCAAAGAATTACTTATAATCATTCACATTGGTATAGTATATAAATTCACACTGGTATAGTATTATTAAGCATTTGTTGAGCAAATACTAAGAGCAACACACTAGATGCTATAAGGATTATCACAAGATCAGCCTCATTATCAGAGTTGGCCCTGATATTCAGTAAAAAAGCATTAATTAACAGCACCCCCCCCACCAACTGTAGAGTTGATTACTTTGGCCCTATCATATTACTTATGATAAATTTAACATAAACATGTTACTTATTTATTTCTTGAGACAAGAGTCTCACTTTGTTGCCCCCAGTAGAGTACTGTGGTGTCATAGCTCTCAGCAACCTCAGACTCTTCGGCTCAAGCGATTCTCTTGCCTCAGCCTCCTAGTAGCTAGGACTACAGGTGCCTGCCACAACGCCCAGCAACTTTTAGAGATAGGGTCTCACTCTAACTCAGGCTGATCTTAGAACTCAACAGCTCAGGTGATCCGCCTGCCTCAGCCTCCCAGAGTGCTGGGATTACAGGTGTGAGCCACCATGCCCAGCCAACATAAAAATTTAAATTCAAACCATGACTACCTAGAGTCCCTTAAGGAAGGAGTTTTTCTGAATTATCAGACAAATGTGCTCCTAGAAAGGGGCACTCTCTAAATTGTGAGCACTAAATTTAACTGAACGTTTTAATGACTCAGGATCAAAACTATAACTATTCTTCATTTCACTATATTTAATTCACTCTTGCCTTTAAAGTCTTCTTAACATAGTGGAAAGAGGACTAAGCTAAGAACACAAAGAACTGGGACCTAGTATTGGCTCTCTAATTTGAAGAAGTAACTTAACTGTTATTGTATTTGTTTCTTCACTTGCAAAATGGGGTTAAAGTACTATTCTACCTAATTCACAATGGTTTTATGTCTATTTCATATTACTTAGGAGTATTATCAAGATCAAATGAAACAATAAAAGTGACAAAATTTAGTCACTAGTTAAGCACTACATATATACAAATATAAGCTATTACCACTGGCTATGTGTGTCAGGTCATTTGAACTATAATAAATGGTTCTACATTCTTGATTTTGAGTTGTTCCTATTTTTTCATTCTTCACTCATTATTGATATTAGGCTTCCCTTCTTTGGCCATTCGGCACACTTACCATGTTTTGCTTCTAATTCACTGCAGGTTTGGAAACATCTCTACATTAACAGGATGCAAGGCATTTTCTTTTGGTTGATGCTTACAAGCGGTAGCACATAATATTTATATTAACTTTGTTGTTTTTTGAGACAGAGCCTCAAGTTGCCGCCCCTGATAGAGCAGTGTCATCATAGCTCACAGTAACCTCAAACTCCTGGGCTTAAGCAATTCTCTTGCCTCAGCCTCCCATGTACCTGGGACTACAGGCACCCACCACAACGCCCCACTATTTTTTGGTTGCAGTTGTCATTGCTAATTGGCAGGCCCAGGCTGGATTCAAACTCAACGGCTCTGGTGTATATGGCTGGCACCTTAGCCACTTGAGCTATAGGCACAAAGCCTATATTAACTCTGGTTGTCATTTCTTTACTTCCTGATCTGGGTCTATTAACCTAGATAGGATTCTGTCCTAAAACAGCGAAGGACCAGGCAAGTGAGATGCTTACTAGAGTTACTTTAGTACCTTGAAAACAATTTCCTTTTAAATGTTAACATTGTAACACTTATATAAAACAGAAAACTTTTTTTCTTTTTCCTGAGATAAAGTCTCACTATGTCACCCTTGGTAGATAGAGTGCCCAGGCGTCACAGCTCACAGCAACCTTGCTTAAGCAATTCTCTTGCCTCAGCCTCCCAAGTAGCTGGGACTACAGGTAACCGCCACAATGTCTGGCTATTATTTTGTTGTAGCTGTCATTGTTGTTTAGATGGCCTGGACTGGGTTCAAACCCGCCAGATCCCGTGTATGTGGCCAGTACCCTAGCCACTGAGCTACAGATACCCAGCCAAGAGAAAACTTTTCAAAGTCCTTTATATAATGTTTTATCACATCTGAAATCCTTTAATCAAATTTACTATATAACTTAAAGTGAATGTATACCATGTCAGAAAATTAGACATTTAGAGAAGAAAACACCCTAAACAAATGATATGTACCCCTAATTTCATAACTCTTCCAAATTATTAGCCTATAGAAGAAATATTCTTTTTTTTTTTTGGAGACAGAGCCTCAACCTGTCACCCTGGATAGAGTGCCGTGGCATCACAGCACATAGCAACCTCCAATTCCTGGGTTCAAGCGAGTCTTTTGCCTCTGCCTCCCAAGTAGCTGGGACTACAGGCGCCTGCCACAACGCCTGGCCATTTTTTGGTTGCAGCCGTCATTGTTGGTTGGGGGGCCCGGGCTGGATTTGAACCCACCAGCTCAGGTGTATGTGGCTGGCACCTTAACCCGTTGAGCCACAGGCACCGAGCCAATTAGAAATATTGTTTAAACTCACAGTATAGTATAAAAACACACCAAGAGATTTAGTTGTCATGATTGCTTGAGCTCAGTCTGAGCAAGATCAAGACCTCATCTCTACTAAAAATAGAAAATTTAGCCAGGTGTGGTGGTACATGTCTGTACTCAGGAGGCTGAGTCAAGAGGACCCCTTGAGCCCAGGAGTTTGAGGTTGCTCTGAGCTATGATGCCATGATACTCAACCCTAGAGTGACAGAATGAGACTCTGTTTCAAAAAAACAAACACAAAAGAAGTTTCTTGCACAGCCTTTCATAAATCTTCCTTTTTTTTTTTTTTTTTTTTGTAAAGACAGAGTCTCATTTTATCACCCTCAGTAGAGTGCTGTTGCATTACAGCTCACAGCAACCTTCAACTCCTGGGCTTAGGCGATTCTCTTGCCTCACACTTCCGAGTAGCTGGGCACCTGCCACAATACCTGGCTATTTTTTTGTTGCAGTTTGGCCGGTTTGAACCCGCCACCCTCGGTATATGGAGCCGTCACCCTACCCACTAAGCCAAGGCTCCGCCCAGTAAGTCTTCCTTTTTTAACTAACACAAATTCCTGGTTTATTCTCTTTTCTTCAAAATGGACCTAGCTGTTTATAACTTGTTTGATGAGTCTATGTCATGTATTCTAAGATATACTCAAGACATAAAGACATAATGATCAGATTTGAAGGTATTAAATAACAGCTTATACTTATACAGCGCTTACTATATACTAGGTACTATCTATCACCCACCTATCTGTCTATCTGTCACTCACCCAAGGAGGTAGGTATTAACAGCCTTATTTCACAGATAAATAGTTTATGTTATATAGCTAATAAATGGCAGAACAGGGATTTGAACCCTGGAATTCTGTTATTTTTGCTCTCAATCAGTACACCATACTACTGCTCTAGTGCCCCATTAAAAAATAAAAAAAAATAAGGCGACGGCTGTGACTCAGCGGGTAGGGTGCTGATCCCATATACCAAGGGTAGGGGGGGCCAACCCAGCCCCAGCCAAACTATAGCAACAACAAAAATAAATAAACAAATAATAACTTTTGGTTTATGCTAATTCTCTGATGACAAATAATATTGCTTCGTTTTGGCCAATTTGGATTGTCTGATACTGGCCACGTAGCCCTTATATAAAAAAAGGGGGCGGGGGCAAGGAGGTCCTGGCACAGTGGCTCACGCCTATAACCCTAGCATTCTGGGACGCCAAAGTGGGTGGACTGCTAGAGCTCAGGGGTTTGAGACCAGATTGAGTAAGAGCAAGGCCATGTCTCTACTAAAAACAGAAAAAATTAGCCAGGCATTGTGCTGGGTGCCTGTAATTGCAGCTACTTGGGAGGCTGAAACATGATAGCTTGAGCCCAGGAGTTGGAGGTTGCTGTGAGGTGCCATGACACTCTGGGGCAACAAAGTGAGACTCTGTCTCAAAAAATAAATAAATATATAAAATAATGGCCAAAACCAACTCTGGGCTCACAGAGAAAGATTTGCCATGTCTCTGTATTTTATCCACTGCCTGGTTTATATCACCCCCTAACCTTTAACCTAATCTGCAAATCAAATTATTCTACAAACTTTATTATTCTATAAACTTTACTCTTTAAAAATGTAATGATGATCTTATCTTACCCTGGACACATTTTATCTCCTTTTTTTTCATGTAAAATAGCACAGTCATAGCAAAAAACATGTTTGCATGGAATCTGTAAATAAAGACACTATAGTTAAGCATACTAAAACAAATTATTTCCACAAAAAGTAACAGTAAGCTTAGTGACACGGAAGGCACTTGAGAAATACTTGATTAAATGAGCATTTATTAAGTACTAATTCTAGAAAAGTAATAATTTTTTTTTCAATTACAAACCCTTTTCAGAATGTGATAAAATTTCTGGCCTTTTCCCCAATAAATGCATACATGCACATATACTTTCTGGAAGTGTAAATTCTATAAATTGCCACTCATAGTCTCTGAAGGCTAAAAGCTCCTGAAGAAACTGTAATTATGTTTTATTTTTCCCTATTCTCCTGAAATTATTCCAAAGTAATAAAATAACAAGTATCTCCTACATTTAATACAAATAGTATTTTCTTCTAAAATAAGTTTATTTCTTCTTAAATAAACTTTTTTAAAAATCTAAAAATAAATCAAAATGACACAGAAAATGATGTTAAAAGCACATATTAAAACTCACAGCCCAGCTCGGCGCCTGTGGCTCAACAGGCTAAGGCACCAGCCACATACACCTGAGCTGGCGGGTTCGAATCCAGCCGGGCCCGCCAAACAACAATGGTGGCTGCAACCAAAAAAAAAAAAAAAAAAATCCACAAAAACTCACAGCCCGCTACTATTATTTTGCTATGGTACACAGAAAAAGCAACAGTATGCAATGCATACCTTCCATCATCACAGATATACTACTGAATTCAATAACTTTTCAATCTTTTCTTCAGAAATGATATGTTAAAATTAACATAAAATTACAGTTAGGGCTGTTAACTTTTTTAATAATTAGAATTTAATTTTTAAAAATTATTATAAATTTTTTTATTCAGTTTTAGAAAAAAAATGGCCTTCTGAAATGAACTGATTTTATTCATTCTACTAGAAAAAAAATTTTTCCTTTATAAACCAGAATAAATGTAAACTGGTTGGTATCAAATAGCCCAAAGAAACTGTTTTCAGAAGTTAGCGTCCTTAATTAATAAAGTAATATTTTACAAGAATTCAAGAATTTGTCAAGATCATATTAAATTCATAGTATTCCAGTATCTTCCTCAGTTATTTCATACTTATTTAAAATGTTGCAAACTTAAGTCATTACACAATGAAAAACCTATGTACTTAAATTTAATTTTCAAATTTTTTTTCATAGCTAGAATGCTACCACTAGGCAAATGCTCACGTTTACAAAGACAATATTTAATCATGCTTACCATTCGTCCATAGATTTTAATAGGCAATCCACATTTGTCACAGAAATGAACTGGTGTATCATCCTTTTCACCTAAGATGTTAATCTGTTGAAATGATATAATTAAAATTTCCTTCTTAAACAACTCTAAAGATTATATATATAATTTATACAAGGAATTAGTGTTTTATGAAAGTTAAAACAGTTAAGAACAAAGGTTTCTTGGCATAATCCCTACAAACTCCCCAGCATTAGCTGTATTAGTTTATTTTTTTCTTAAATACTGTTAATGGTTATTGATCTTACTCTAAATTACAGCATTAGCTGTATTAGTTTATTTTTTTTCTTAAATAGTGTTAATGGTTACTGATCTTACTCTAAATTACTTAGAACTATTTTTGAAAATAGGGCATGAATAAACAAATGATTTGTATGAACTAAAAATCACAGCTATAACAAAAGTTCATTCCAGACATTCTTTATGTATTTTACATTGCTCCAATAAAACATTTTAAGTACTTAATACTTCAAATATTTTATGATTCTAACAAAAATTTTTCATTTTAAGCTATACCTGAAAGTCCCAAAAAAGGTGTCCAGGAAATCTTCGCTGACTTCCAAACAGTTCACCCCCTTTACAGTCATACCGTTCTTCTTCATTATAATCAAATCCTTCTGAGGAAAGAAAGTGTTACTCATTAACTTTTCAAATCTCAAATTTCACTTTGAAAATACATGTACATGGCAAAATAGTCCTATTCACTGAAAATTCCATCTAATGCCTTTCAAAGCTCATTCTAAGAACAAGATAATCAAGACTAGATTAAAACACCAACTAGAAATGATCTTTGTGATCTAGTCCAAATTACATCATAACTGAGGTTTTACCATATGGAGATTTATAATAACAGATAAGATTAGTGACAAAATCAGGAACAGACCTCAGATCTTCTGACATCTATTCAAGTACTCTTATCAATTCACTAGACTATATCTAATATAAAACTTTATAGACCATCACCATCATGCTCATTGTATAATTTTTTAAGATAACAATCACATTTATTCTACCCTACCTATAAAAGTGGCATCATGCTGCAAGAGAATAATTTTATTGCCAAAAAAAATAGGGAAAACAAAGCATTCTGTAGATTTTCTTCTTATTACTTAATAAATCAAGTATCCTCTTCTTCAGACCTAAATGGGGTGTGATTTTAGAAACATTCAACATATTCATACTTTAACCTATCAATTAAAACCTCTCCCCAGTTAATTACCCAAACAGCAAGAGCTATACTATATCTTCTTACATATCCTTTCCTAAACTGTGTATATCAATAAACTTAATACAATATGAAGATCAAATAGGCTCAATTTCTCTGGCCTAATTAAAAAATTGATACCCATCTTCTCATGCCATACAAAAGAACAGAAAACTAATGAACAGTCTGATGAGAATTCTAGGTAGAATCCAATTACCTAAAGTAAAGCTGAGAAGACAAATATATCCCTCCAAGGTGCCAGGCTTCTCACGACTCTTTTGGCTCTAGAACTGGTAAACAGAGTAGCCAAGCACACAGGTTTTAACTTTACCCACATGGCTAACTTACACCACCTAAACACAGAGACACACACAAACACTCACACAGACAATGATGCAAGTATACTGCTATTTAATTACCTCCAATGCAAACATATAGTTAGTTCAAAGTCAGGGTGCTCTTACAAGTTATTCCTAAGTGTCCCTAGGCTCCTATATGGGCCATTTATTACTTACAAAAGCTGGTGCCATCTAAAATTCAAAATAAAGAAAATCAAATTTTCAAAGAAAATTATTGAGATCAATAGCAAAGAAATGAAAAGCACATTTCAGAGTAGTTTAACTTGTACTCCAATCATTAAACTATATACTATATATTTGTACAGATGTCACACTGCCCCCCAAATCCAACATTTTGATTAATACCTAGGAAAAAAAAACCAAATTTTTAATTCTAAATTAAGTGACTCAAAAGTATCCAATAACTGGCTCGGCGCCTGTGGCTCAACGGGCTAAGGCGCCAGCCACGTACACCTAAGCTGGCGGGTTCGAATCCAGCCCCTGGGCCCGCCAAACAACAATGACGGCTGCAACCAAAAAATGGCCGGGCGTTGTGGTGGGCGCCTGT
>CAUYON010118309.1:0-17007 GCA_963573935.1 Arctocebus calabarensis
GTCCCAGCTACTTGGGAGGCAGAGGCAAGAGACTCGCTTGAGCCCAGGAATTGGAGGTTGCTGTGAGCTGGGATGCCACAGCACTCTACCCAGGGTGACAGCTTGAGGCTCTGTCTCAAAAAAAAGAAGTGATTAGGTCATGAAGTCTCCCCCGTCTTGCGAATGGGATCAAGACCCTCATAAAAGTGGCTTTACACAGCCTTCGGCTTTTTGTGCCTTTCTACTTTCTGTCATACAGGGCATTGTTGTCCATTCTGCTCCTAGGGATGAAAGGGCAAAGAGATGGCAGGAAAAGTAAACTCTTACACTCAGTTATTTTCTTTTTGGTTGCAGCCGTCATTGTTGTTTGGCAGGCCGGGCTGGATTTGAACCTGCCAGCTCAGGTGTACATGGCTGGTGCCTTAGCCTGTTGAGCCACAGGCACCAAGCTGCTCACTCAGTTATTTTCAATGAAATAACCAATGAGGCTCTGAGAAGCAAGCAGCTTCACATGCCAAGCAGTAGCAAAGAAGTGCTGCCCTGAACAAAAACCTCAAGGGCTTTTTTATCTAAGCAAAACATACAGAACATTTACAAAGTTATGTTCTTCTAAATAGTAAGAAACAAAGAAATTTTGCAACATCAGTGAATTGAGGAAACAATGGAAAGACAGAAGAGATTATCATAAGATTACCTCAGGCATAAACTTTAACTTCCTTATTCTATGCTGCTAATCTATATCTTAACCCTTAAGCAATTTCAACTTTTGAGCCTTTACCAGCATTTGACCCATAGATCTATATCTAAACAGATGAGCATTCCTGACCCCCTGGCAGTGTCTCATAGGTAAACTCTAACTCACAGGGCATGGCTTTCAAGATTCCATCTGGAAGCAGAGAGCATCCCTCACCAGACAATGAAACTGATGATGCCTTGATCTTGGACTTCTCAGCCTCCAGAACTGTAGGAAATACATCTCTATTATATATTACCTAGTCCACAGTATTTTGTTATAGCAGCACAAACAGGCTAAGGCCGTTTTCCCAATCAGTATCACTATTCTTGGTACACATATACTTGAGTTTCTACAGACCAGGAGTGAAATGTGAGGTCACTGGGGGGTGTGGATCTTCAGCTTTCCTAGTCAATGCTGAGGTGTTTCTCAAAGTATAAACTGTATCAATTTATGCCTTTACCACTTCCTTTTCAATATTTGGCTTTGGTGGATTTTAGTTGTTACCATTCTGGCAGGTACTTAGTAGTGTCATTTTGTGAATTGCTAATAAGATGAGCCCATCTATTTATTTGGCCCTCTGTAGTTAATTTTTTTAAATTAAAAAACTTTATTTTTAATAGTAGTTTTAGGTTTACAGGAAAATAGAGTGAAAAGTATGTAGTTTCCCATATGCCTGCCCCCACATCGGCACAACCACCACCATTATCAGGATTCTGTACAGAGCCGTGCATTTGTTGTTAAGGTCATTAAATATGAAATGTCCAATTTCAATTCAAGAATTTAGTTTATTATATCTCAAATAAGAAGCAGTACAGCTGGGTTCATGCCTATAATCCTAGAACTCAGGGAGGCCAAGGTGGGTGGATTGCTTGAGCTCAGGAGGTGGATACCAGCATGAGCAAGAGCAAGACCCCATCCCTAAAAATAGCCAGGTGTTGTGGTGAGTGCTTATAGTCCTACCTACTTGGGAGGCTGAGGCAAGAGAATTATTTGAGCCCCAGAATTTGAGGTTGCTGTGAGCTATGATGCCAGGACAACAAAGTGAGACTCTGTCTCAAAAAAAAAAAAAAAGAGGAAGCAGTACAGTTAATCAAAGTATGTACCTAAACTATTGATATAGGGCGGTGATTGTGGCTCAGTGACTAGGGCGCCGGCCCCATATACTAAGGGTGGTGGGTTCAAACCTGGCCCCAGCCAAACTGCAACAAAAAAATAGCTGGGCGTTGTGGCAGGCACCTATAGTCCCAGCTACTTGAGAGGCTGGGGCAAGAGAATCACCTAAGCCCAAGAGCTGGAGGTTGCTGTGAGCTGTGACGCCACAGTGCTCTACTCAGGGTGACAAAGTGAGACTCTGTCTCTAAAAATAAAAAAATAAACTATTGATACAGTTTTGCCATCTTAATGGTAGCTTGTTGATGCCAGCAGCAAAGAAGCCTGGAAAGCAAGTAATGATGAAATAACAAAATATGTTTTCCACAGCTTGTTGAGAATTGTATATTTCTCCTTGTAAAAAGTGGTCCAAAGCCTGAAAGAGTGGTAATCAATTGATGCAAGGTCTGGTGAATATGGTGGGACAACAGTTTCCAAGTCCAGCTTCTGTAGTTTGAGCAGCATTGTTTGTGTGACATGTGGTTGAACATTGTCTTGTAAGAGAACTGGCCTGTCTCTATTGACCAATCTTAGCTGCTTAATTGCAAGCATCCTCATCATTTTATCCAAATGGCTGCAGTAGACATCTGCTGTAATTGACTGACCAGGTTTCATGAAGTTGTAGTGGATAATATCAGCATTGGACCACCAAACAGACACCATTAGCTTTTTTGATGACTATCCTGTTTTGAGCTGAGTTTTGGCACTTCATCTTTATCTGACCATTGTGTCAAATGCTTGTGATTGTCAAAAAAAAAATCCATTTTTCATTACAAGTAACAAACAGTGTAGAAATAGCTCACCTTTGTGCTGTGACAGCAAAGAACGGCAAACTCTGAGATGATTTCTCTTTGGATGGTTGGTTAATTCATGCAGAACCCATCTACCCAGCTTCTTTACCTTGCTTATTATAAATGGTCTAATGCTGTTGGAATAGTAATGTCAAACCTTGCTGCTAATTCACACAGAGGTTGGGATGGATTCGCTTCCACAGCAATGAGCAGCTTTCGGCTCATTGTCCACCTTGGTCTCAAGTCGCTCATTTTCAAGATTGATATCACTAGAATGGAATTTCTTAAGCCTTCTTTCTTCTGTCCATTCATTAGCCACATGCTTCTCAAACACTTCATTGGTATTTCGAGCTGTCTGTGCTGCACTAGTTCCATCACAGAACTCATATCCAAAAACAACACAAAGTTTTGATTTATCCATGAAGGCACAAAAATTGCTCTAAAAAAAATTTGAAAGATAACCATAAGCCAAAATATGCATTTGAAAGAAGGAACATGTACCATCACAATAAAAAAAAAAAAGATGTGTCAAAGTGAAATGTCATAGTATTAAATTGTCAAAGTTAGTACTTAAGGAAATCGGACATTTCATACTTAATAACCAATACAATGTACACTGACTCATCATCAAAGTCCCCGGTTTACTTTGGGGTTCACTTTGGCTCTGCACATTCTACAGGCTTTGATGCTTAGTAGCACAGATACCCTCCAGAATAGTTTCACTGCCTAAAAATCCCATTTGCTCTGCCTTCATCCATCTATCTTCCCTAATTCCTGGCAACCACTAATTTTTTTTTTTAACTGTCTCAGTAGTTTTGCCTTTTCTAAAATGTTATATAGTTACAATTAGACGGTATGCACTGGCTTCTTTTCAGATTGGCTTCTTTCACTTAGGGATATGCATTGAGGTTTCCTCCATGTATTTTTGTAGCTTGATGGCACATTTCTTATTAGTGCTGAATAATATTCCATTGTCTGGAGATACCATAATTTGTTTGCCCATGCATCTAGTGAAGGACACTTTGGTTTCCTCCAGATTTTAGCAATTATGCATAAAGCTGCTATAAACATCCATGTGCAGGTTTTTCTGTGGAGATAAAAGTTTTCATTTTAAGTGGGAAAATACCAAGGAGTGCGATTGCTGAATTGTATGGCAAGAATGTGTTTAGTTTTGTCTGCCAAAGTGGCTGTACCAATTGCATTCCCATCAGCAAAGAATGAGAGTTCTTATTGCTCCAAATCCTCACCATTGTTTGCTGTCATCAGTGTTCCAGGTCTTGGCAATTCTAATAGGTGTGTAGTGGCGTACTGTTGTTTTAATTTGCATTTCCCTGATGACATAAAACGCGAAGAATATTTTCATATGCTTATTGGCTGTCTGTAAATCTTTTTTGGTGAAGTGTCTATTAAGGTCTTTGGCCCATTTTTTAGTAGACTTGTTCATTTTCTTATTGTTGAGTTTTAAGAATTCTTTATATATTTTGGATAACAGTGTTTTATCAGATGTGTTTTTTGCAACTATTTTCTCCCATTCTGGGGCTTATCTTTTTGTCCTCTTGATATTGTTTTGTGGGTTGTTTTTTTTTTTCAGTTTTTATGGTTTTATTTAAACACAAATAAAATGTGCATATGAGCCATCTATTCATTTTCTTAGCTGCACAGCCTGGCATTGGGATTGGTGACTCTGATAGCTAGCTGGGCTGCTCTTTCCACAATGACTTTGCGGTTCTTGGAGGAAATGTTGTGAGCAATCTCTGCACAGTAAGATTTGTTGCACATCAGCAGCACTCCCAGCTCCTTGACAAAGAACTTCAGGAAACCACTGGGCAGCATATGCTTTTTTTTTTTTTTTTTAGAGACAGAGTCTCACTTTGTTGCCCTTGGTAGAGTGCTATGGTGTCACAGCTCACAGCAACCTCCTGCTCTTGGGCTTAGGCAATTCTCTTGCCTCAGCCTCCCAAGAGCTGGGACTACAGGCACCTGTCACAATGCCTGGCTATTTTTTTGTTGCAGTTTGGCCAGAGATGGAACCGGGTTCGAACCCATCATGCTCAGTATATGGGGCTGGCGCCCTACTCACTGAGCCACAGGCACCAGCCAGCTTTGTTTTTTTACTGCCTCTTAACCAATGTTGGGCATCAAGACCTGGCCCTTGAATCTTCTCCGAACCCTGTTGTCAGTATCTTTGGGTTTCTGCCAGTTACACTTAATTTTGACATATGGGTCTGACCGCTGCTGGATAAACTTCTTGGTCCTCTTTTTTCGGCTTCACAAGGGGTCTGAGCGGCCATGATGCTGGAGAGGAGATGGCTGCCACCTCCACAGGTTGCACCAAGGAGAGAGCTTGATATTGTTCAAACTGGAAACTTCTACTCTGAAAAAGACCAAGTCCAGCCTATCAGTTGCCTCTTCCGTGGACCATGATGTTGTATTACATATGAAAAGTCTAATCTTTAGTGTTTTATCTAAAAAGTCATTGCCATACCCATGGTCATTTTGGGTTTCTCCTATGCTATCTTCTAGGAGTGTTATAGTTTTGCATTTACATTTAGGCCTATGATCCTTTTTGAGTTAGTATTTGTAAAGGGCGTCAGGTCTGTGTTCAGATTCATTTTTTCCCCATATTGATATCTAGTTCTTCCAGCACCATTTCTTGTAAAGATTATTCTTTGTACTTTTGAATTGCTTTTTGTTCCTTTGTCAAAGACCAGTTCACTATATTTATGTAAGTTTATTTCTGGATCTTTGTTCAATTTTGTTTATGTATTTGTCTATTCTTACATCAGTGCCACACTGCCTTGATTGTTGTAGTTTTATGGTAAGTCTTAAAGTCAGATAATGTCAGTCCTCCAACTTTGTTCTTCAATATGAATTGTCTATTCTTGAGTCTTTTGCCTCTCCATATAAATTTTTTTTTCGTAGAGACAGAGTCTCACTTTATTGCCCTTGGTAAAGTGCCGTGGCATCACACAGCTCACAGCAACCTCCAACTCCTGGGCTTAGGCGATTCTCTTGCCTCAGCCTCCAGAGTAGCTGGGACCACAGGCACCTGCCACAATGCCCAGTTATTTTTCTGTTTTGCAGTTCGGCGAGGTCGGGTTTGAACCTTTGGTATATGGGGACGGCGCCCTACTCGATGAGCCACAGGTGCTGCCCATCTATATAAATTTTAAAATCAATTTGTCAATATCCACACAACAATTTTCTAGAAATTTTTAGTAGGATTGCATTCAATCTATTGATCATCTTAGGAAAAAACTGATATCTTGACAATATTGAGTCTCCCTATCCATGAACATGGAATATGTCGCCATTTAGATATTCTTTAATTTTTTTTTTTGGAGTTTTACAGTTTTCTTCAGATAGATCTTACACATGTGTTGTTAGTTTTGTACCTCTGTATTTCATTTTTTGAAATGTAATGTAAATGGTGATGCGTTTCAAATTTCAGTTGTTCATTGTTTGCACATATATAGGAAAGCTATTGACTTCTGCATATTAACCTTGTATGCTGCCACCTAGTTGCAATTGTTTATTAGTTTCAGTAGTTTTTGTTCGTTGATTTTTTCAGTTTTCTATATAGACAATCTTATCATTTGTAAACAAAAACAGTTTTATTTCTGCTTTTCCAATATGTATACCTTTCATTTCCTTTTCTTGAGAGGGACACCCTTGCCTTGCTCTGATCTCAGAGGGAAAGCTTCTCACCATTAAGTCTGATGATAACTGTAAATTGTTTGGTAGATGTTCTTCCTTCCTTCCTTCCTTCCTTCCTTCCTTCCTTCCTTCCTTCCTTCCTTCCTTCCTTCTTTCTTTCTTTCTTTCTATATTCTTTCTTTCTTTCTTTATTTTGAAACAGAGCCTCAAGCTGTCACCCTGGATGGCATCACAGCTCACAGCAACCTCCAACTCCTGGGCTCAAGCAAGTCTCCTGCCTCCGCCTCCCAAGTAGCTGGGACTACAGGTACCCGCCACAACGCCCGGCCATTTTTTGGTCGCAGCCGTCATTGTTGTTTGGCGGACACAGGCTGGATTCGAACCCGCCAGCTCAGTTGTATGTGGCTGGTGCCTTAGCCTGTTGAGCCACAGGCGCCGAGCCAGATGTTCTTTATTGAGTTAAGGAAGTTCCCTCTATTCCTAGTTTGCAAAGAGTTTTTTAAAAATCATAAATGGATATTGGATTTTTCTAAATGCTTTTTTGCTTTTCTTTAGCCTATTTATGTGATTTCTGAATGGTGAAATACTCTTTCATGCCTGCGATAAATATACTTGTTTGTAGTGTCCAATACCTTTTATACATTGTTGGATTTGATTTGCTAATATTTTGTGGAGAATTTTGCATCTGTATATATGAGAGATATTGGTGTATAGTTTTCTTTTAATGTCTTTGGTTTTGGTACAAGGTACTGCTGGCTTATAGAATGAGTTAGAGAGTGCTACTTCTGCTTCTACCTACCAAAAAGAGATTATAGAAAATTCATATAATTTCTTTCTTAAGTATTTAATACAATTTGTCAGCTAACCCAGACAGGTCTGATGCTTTCTGTTTGGAAGGTTATTAGTTCTTGATTCAAATTTCTTTACTAGATATAGGCCTCTTAAGATCGTCTATTTCTTCTTGTGTGAGTTTTAGAAGATTGTCTCTCTGAAGGAATTGGTCCATTTTATCCATTATCAAACAGGATAGATTTGTTCACAATAGGTTTTATTTTCCCCTGAGAAATAAAAATAAAATTCTAAGCCTCCAATGAATGAACTCCCTCTTGGCCAAGAGGACTCCTTAAGGAAACCTTAAAACTAAGTTCCCAGTCACAATGGGATGGAAGGTTAGATACACCTGGTTATATCCCTTTTCTCCTTAACCATTAGCCTTTCTTCCTTAAGGGTTAAACAGAACCAGTCTTTTGAAAAGATTTGCCCCACTCCTGATTCCAATCAAGCCTACTGCTGCTCCTCCCTTTTGTGTGTTTTGGCTAAACTCCTGACTAGCATTCCTCCCTGATAAAAGACTATTGACCCTAGAGTAGTTTTGACCAATCTACCACCACAGTGAGGGTTTTTGTGTTCTCTGCTTCATCTTTTGACAGCAGAGGGCCAAAACCTCCACTCTCAGATCATGCTGACCCTGTCATTTTCTGAACATGGATCCCATAACATATCATGAAGCTCAACCGCATCATTTTCGATAGCTGCATAGTATTTTATTGTATAGAAAATGCCATAATTGATTTAAGCAGTTTCCTATGAACAGTTAGACTTTAAGTTGCTTCCTTTTTGTTTTTATTATAAATCATGCTATATGAAATTTCTTTCAGATTGATGCTATCACATTTCTCTGTTTATTTCCTTTTTTTTTTTTTAAGACAAGAGTCTCCCTTTGTCACCCTTGGTAGAGTGCCTTGGCATCATAGCTCATAGCAACCTCAAACTCTTGAGGTCAAGAGATCCTCTTACCTCAGTTTTTCATTTTTAGTAGAGACAGGTTCTTATGCTTGCTCGGGCTGGTCTTAAACTCATGAGCTCAGGCAATCCAATCGCCTTGGCCTCTCAGAGTGCTAGGATTCCAGGCATGAGCCACCGTGCCTGGCCTATTTCCTCATTTTAATAATATTTTAATGCCCTTATGATAATCAGGGTAATATATGTTTATTATAAGAAATTTAGATATTATAGAAATACTTTTATCTGAGGACATTAAGACCAGAAGATAGATGATTAATTGAAAAAGATGGCAAAGCAAGGAATCATTTAAAAAGAGAGAAATTTTATCAGTGATACAGATAACTTCAATGCCATGTAAACTGTTCCACAGAATAGAAAGAGAAATAAAATGTCCACATTATTTTATATGAACACTGAAATAATATGCAACAATGCTTTCACAAAACATCACGGCTTGAAATTTTTTCCGTAAAGGTTATTGCCTGATCACGTTGGATCTGTGGCTGAGAGCTCCTTGGAATAGGGACAGTTGCTTCCAGATAGTTCTGATGCATCTTCATTCTGCAACCTTTCTTTTCACACTCTAGCCCCATGAGAAACACATGGTTTGGAAGCAATACTAGAAAAATTTCTCTCTTCTTTGCTTTTTGACTAGTTTGGTCACTATCACTGTAACACGGCAGCTGCCTCTGTCTCACTTCTTTGCTTTTTGACTACTTTGTCACTATCACTGTGGCATGGCAGCTACCTCTGAGGTGTCGGTTGTTCTCCTTCAACTCACTCACAGATCATGAGCCAAGTAATCTGGGTTAAGAGCTTCTAAATGTTATTTTCTCACCCAGAATCCCTTTCCAGGAAGATGTCTTCTCTTTCACATTATAAGGTTCCATTCAAAAAGGGTTTTGAAAAGCTCCGACATATTCCAGGGAATCTAGAGGGCAAATATATGCCCAGGGCTAGGTGCATACCAGGAAAGACCTGAGAAGACCCTAAGCTCTCACCTCTGGATCACCTCCAGTTTCTATGTGAGACTGAAATTGAAGAGAAAGGCAATATTGTGAACCACCTGACAGAATTTTGAAGGCATGCCCCAATATACACATAGAATCTATCTACAAAAATGAGGAGATTTTTTTCAGGCAGCGCCTGTGGCTCAGTGAGTAGGGCGCCAGTCCCATATGCCGGAGGTGGTGGGTTCAAACCCAGCCCCAGCCAAAAACTGCAAAAAAAAAAAAAAAAAAAGAAAAGAAAAATGAGGAGATTTTTGGTGGTTTTGTACCAGGTTGTTTAAGGAGATCTCTGCTGATCATGAAACTAACAGAATAAAGACTTCAGTGGCCATACACATATACACATTTACATACAAAAAAAATAGAGTTTAAAAAATTAGTTCAAAAAAGACCCTAAACAAACACCAATAACTCTAATAAGCAATAATAACAAACCTTGAGTAGGAAGAAGAACCTGACTTCCAGAGTTGCCACATTATAATGTTCAAAAAGTCCAGTTTTCAACATGAAATATGAAAAGAAACAAAAAAGAATGGCCCATACATAAGAAAAATGATAATTAATGGAAATTATCCCTGAGGAAGCCCAGCCACAGCTTCTCTAAAAAGGCTTTAAATCTATCATTTAAAATATGCTCAAAGACCTAAAGGAAACCATGAAAATGATATCTCACAAATAGAGAATATCAATAAAGAGATTAAAAATGTATAAAAGAGGGCCAAAAATAAATTCTAGAGTTTAAAAGTACAATAACTAAAGTACAATAACTCTAGAAAACTCACTAGAGGGACAGATTTGAGCAGGCAGTAGAAAATGTCAGTGAATGTGAAGGGATATATATATATATATATATATATATATAATTTTTTCTTTTTTTTTTTTTTGCAGTTTTTGGCTGGGGCTGGGTTTGAACCTACCACCTCCGGCATATGGGGCCGGCACCCTACTCCTTTGAGTCATAGGCACCGCCCATGAATGTGAAGGTAGATAAATTGAGATTACTCATTCTGAGGAACATAAGAAAAGAAAGATACAGAAAAATGAGCAGAGCCTAAAAGATACCATCAAACATATCAACACATACTTAATAGGAGTGCAAGAAGGAGGCAGGGTGCAGAAAGAATGCCTGAAGAATTATTTGGGCAAGAATTTCCCAAATGTGAGGAATATCCTTAATATACATATCCAAGAAACTCCAACTAGGATAAATTCAAAGAGAGCCACACTGAGACACATTAAAATCAAACTGTTGAAAGACAAAGACAAAGAGAATATCTTGAAAGCAGCAAAAGAGAAATGACTTATTACATAGAAGTAATGGTTAATAAGATTAGCAGCTGATTTTTTAATTAGAAATTATAGAGGCCAGGAGGCAATGGGATGATACATTCAAAGTACTGAAGGAAAAAACAAAAGCTGTCAACCAAGAATTCTATATTCAGCAAAACTGGTGGCACCTGTAGCTCAGTGGGTAGGGCACCGGCCCCATATACTGAGGGTGGTGGGTTCAAACCCAGCCCCAGCCAAACTGCAATGAAAAAGAAAAAAAAAATCCTACTTGCCAATCAGAATGAAAGAGAAATTAAGAAATTTTGAGATAAAGTAATTTTAGAACTTTGGAAGACTGAGGCCAGAAGTTTGAGATCAGCCTAAGAACCACAGTGAGTCACTGTCTCTACAAAAAAATAGCAAAAATTAACCAAATGTTGTGGTGGGCACCTATAGTCCTAGCTATGTGGGAAGCTGAGGCAGGAGGATCATTTGAACACTGGCATTAGAGGATGCAGTGATGATGACACTGAGAGAGGCCCTGTCTTAAAAACAAAACAAAAGCAGAGAGAATTCATTACTATATGTATATAATAATGTCCTACAAGAAATGCTAAAGACAGTCTCTCAGGCTGAAATGAAAGGACAGTAGACAGTAATTTGATTCCACATGAAGAATAAAGAACAATGGTAAAGGTAACTCTATCAGTAATATAAAAGTCAGTATTAATGTATTTTTGGTTTGTAACTCTTCATTTTCCCTATACTATTTAAAAGACAACCAGATAAACAAAAATTAAGAATCTAAGTTGCTAGGCACAAAATGTATAAAGATAGAATTTGTGACAAAAGCAACATGAAGATGGAACTTCATCTATATTTAGAACTATATAGGAGCAAAATCTTTATTGTTATAAAGTATGATGTTAATTATAATCCTCAGGACCACCACTAAGAAAGTAACTCAAAAACATATGGTAAAAAAAAAGATGAGAAAATTCAAACATAGAACATCTATGTAATGCTAAAGAAGGGAGTAATGGAGGAAATAAGGAACAAAAATCGCATAAAACACAAACAAAATACATATCAAAATGACAAAAGTAAGCCCTTTCTTATCAGTAATTACTTCAGATTAAATTCTCCAGTCAAAAAGCAGTTATAACAGATGAATTTTTTTTAAATGATCTAACTATATGCTATCTATAAGTGACTCATTTTATATTCCAAGAAACAAACAGATGAAAAGTAAAAGGATGGTAAAAGGTATTCTATGCAAATAATCAAAGGGAGCTAGAGTGGATATATTAATATTAGAAAACAGGGACTTACATTTCTAAAATGGTGGTGGAAAGGCAAGCTGGCTTCATCTTTCCCCTTTACACCATCCCACAGAGAAAACCAAAAACATACATACAGTGCTGAGATTTTTCATCAGCAGTATCCCAGAGCTCAAGTGTGAGCATGAGACAGTTCCCAGGGCCACAGAGAAGTGGAAAAATTCTGAGAAGATGGAAGAAGAACTGGACCCCCACATCTGTGATGCCTCCCCCCTCCATTCTGCTCAGCACCAAGCACACAGAAAATCTCCCCCACTTCACGGTTTCTATATTGGTGAGGTGAAACTGAGGTGGTCAACCAGCTACTCCACCTTCTTGGGTTCCCTGGCAAGTGTTTTGTTCTTGCCTTAATCCATAGGAAGCATCGTGACTGTCTGAAGGGAGAAATATTCCTGAGCACAGAGATAAAGGGGAGAGGTGGTGTGACCAGCCCTGGAAAGTCTGCTCCATAATTCAGCCAAAGAGGACATCACATCAGAGTGGCTGTTTGGAAGCACCATGCTGTAGGATGTGTGTCCCTCTGGTCTCCTGAGCATGAACTCCTAGCCAGCCTTCCCACACTGCCAGAATAATCCTTTTGGGGCCTTCTCACTTGGGACAGGCAGCACTTCAACCATTTATTAGAGCCAAAGCAAGCCTGAGCTTAAGGCACCAACCACCTAGAGCTAAAAAGGAGATTGTAACCTAGCAATAAAGATTCACTAAGCAAATATATTTAATAAAAACCAAAACAGTCTGGACAAAGAAAACTAGAATAAATAACTAATCTTTCGATGCAAGACACAGGCATACACCCACCAGCAACAACCATAAACAGGGAACCATGTCCTCTCCAAAAGAACAAAGCAAAAATCCAGTGACTGACCCTCAGGAGTTGGCAGTTTGTGAGGTCTGTGACCAAGAACTCAAAATAACAATTTTTTTTTTTTTTTTTGGAGACAGAGCCTCAAGCTATCACCCTGGATAGAGTGCTGTGGCATCACGGCTCACAGCAACCTCCAATTCCTGGGCTCAAGCGAGTCTCCTGCCTCCACCTCCCAAGGAGCTGGGACTACAGGCGCCTGCCATAACGCCCAGCCATTTTTTGGTTGCAGCCGTCATTGTTGTTTGGCGGGCTTGGGCTGGATTCAAACCCATTGAGCCCATTGAGCCACAGGTGCCGAGCCTCCAAATAACAATTTTAAGACAACTCAGTAATCTCTAAGATAAAGAAAATCAATTCAGAAATTTATTAGAGAAATGTAATGAAGATATTGAAATAATAATAATAATGATAATCCAGAAATCTTGGAACTGAAAAATACACCTGGTGAACTGAAGGACTCTTTATTGGCTCTCAACAGGAGGATGAACCAAGGAGAAGAGACAGTGAGTTTGAAAATTGGCTATTTGAAAATAGTCAGAGGAGAAAGAAAGAGCAATGAATGAAAAGAAATGAAGACTGCTTACAGATATAGAAAATCACCTCAATAGACCAAATTTAAGAATCACTGGTGTTCAAGAGGGAGCTGAGCAAGAGCAAGGGGTAGATGCATATTCAAATAAATAATAAGAGAAAAATTTCCAAAACTTGAGAAAGATAAAAATATCCAGGTACAGGAAAGTCTTAAAACACCAAACAGATTGAACCCAAATAAGAATATCCCAAGACATGTAATAATCAAAAGGCAATAGACTTTAAGACAAAGATTGTTACAAGAAACAATGAATGACATTACATAATGATAGAAGGGTCAATCCATCAATACAACAATTATAAAGAGGTATGCTCTCAACAACAGAGGCCCTAAATGCATGAAAGCAAAAACTGACATAAACGAGGGATAAATAAACAATAATAGCTGTAGACTTTAGTAGTCCACTTTAAATAATGGATAGAACATCTATACAGAAGATCACCAAGAAAATAGAAGACGTGAACTGTAAACCAACTAAACCTAACAGACATTTAGTACACATTTAGTAGTGTGTACTAAAGCACTCCACCCAACAACATTCTTCCCAAGTGCACACAGAATGTTCTCAGTACAAGTCAGGCCGTAAAACAACTCTCAACAAACTTTAACAGTGGCTCAGTGCCCATAGCATAGTAGTTATGGTGCCAGCCACATACACCAAGATTGGTGGGTTCGAATCCGACTGGGGCCATCTAAACAATAATGACAACTGCAATAAAAAATAGCTGGGCATTGTGGTGGGCACCTCTCAGCTGTTTGGGAGGCTGAGGCAAGAGAATTGCTTATGCCCAGGAGTTTGAGGATGCTGTGAGCTGTGATGCCATGGCTCTCTACTGAGGGCAACATAGTGAGACTCTGTCTCAAATAAAATAAATAAACTTTAATAGTTTAAATCATACCAAGTTTGGTTTCATACAAAGTGAAATAAAATCAGAAATCAATAACAGGAAGAAATCTAGGGAATTCACAAGTATGGTTGCAATTAAATAACACACCCTGAAATAACCAATGGTTCAAAGAAGAAATCATAAAGTAGGTTAGAAAATATTTTTGAGATGAATGAAGACTAAAATACTTATGAGATGTAGTGAGAGCAGTGATCAGAGGGGAATTTATAGTTGTAGCCACCTGCGTTAAGAAAGAACAAAGACAACACACCAAGAAATTAGAAAAAGAAAATCAAACTAACTCCAGAGTAAGAAGAAAGATTACAGGGGAGATAAGTGACATAGAGAGAGTGAGCAAACTTAAAAAGGAGATACTTTGAAAACATCAACAAAATTGACAAATCTTTATCTGGGCTGAACAAGTGAAAAAGAAGACTCAAATTACTAAAATCAGGGATGAAGGTGGGGACATTACTACTGACTCAGAAAAATTTTTAAAGGATTATGAGAGGATACTATGAACAACTATATGCCAACAAATTAGATAACCTAGACGAAATGAACAAATTCCTAGACACACAGTCTACCAGAAATGATTGAAAGATAAATAGGTCAGTAACAAGAAATTGAATTAGTAACCAAAAACTTGAAAGAAAAACACAGGACCAGATGGCTTTCCCAGTGAACTGTAGCAAGAGTTTAACGGATTAATATTTTTTTTTCTCAAACTCTTCCCCCAAAAAGGACAGGATGAAATACTTCTGGACTTATTCTATGAGGTCAATATTATTCTGATGCCAAAGCCAAGGACATCACAAGGCAAGAAAACAATAAATCCTTAACAAAATACTAGCAAACCAAATCCAGAAGCATATGTAAGGGATTATATACCATGACCAAGTAGGATTCATCTCAGAATTAGAAGGATGGTTCACCGGTTGAAAATTAATCAAGTACTACACCATATTAAAAGACTGAAGAAAAAAATCACATAAGCATCTCAACTGAGGCAGAAAAAGCATTTGAAAATATCCAGGACCCTTTCATGATTAAAAAACACTCAACAGCCGGGTGTAGTGACTCTTGCCTGTAATCCTAGCATTCTGGGAGGCCAACGTGGGTTGATTACTTGAGCTCAGGAGTTCAAGACCGGCCTGAGCAAGGGCAAGACCCTTATCTCTACTAAAAATAGCCAGGTATAATGGTGCGTGCTTGTAATCTGAGTTACTCAGGAGGCTGAGGCAAGAGAATTAGTCATACCCAAGAGTTTGAGGTTATTATGATGCCACAGCACTCTACCCAGCGTGATAAAGTGAGAGACTCTGTCTCAAAAAAAAAAAAAATTCAACCTACTGGGAACAGACGGGAACTTCCCAGTCTGATAAGGGCATTACATTAGTTTGCTCAGGCATAACAAAGTACCATACACTGAGTGGCTTAAACCACAGATATTTATTTTCTCACTGTTCTATAGGCCAGACATCCAAAATCAAGGTATCAGAGTTTGTTTCTGGTGAGGCCTTTCTTCCTGGCTTGTAGAAGACCACCTTCCCCCCCCCTTTTTTTTTTTGAGACAGTCTCACTTTGTCGAACTTAGAGTGCCATGGCATCATAGCTCAAACCAACCTCAAACTCTTGGGCTTAAGTGATCCTCTTGCCTCAGCCTCCCTAATAGCTGGGACCAGAGGCGCCCACCACAACGTCTGGCAATTTTTAGGGTCTTGCTCTTGCTCAGGCTGGTCTCGAACTCCTGAGCTCGGGCAATCCACCTGCCTCATCCTCCCAGAGTGCTGGGATTGCAGCTGAGCCACTGCACCAGGCCCGAAGTCCACCTTCTCATCGTGTCCTCCTGTGGCCTTGCCTTTCTGCTCCTGTGGAGGGAAAGAAACCTCTCGTGTCTCTTCTCATAAGGATATCCATTCTATCAGACTAAGACCCCCTCCTTATGACGTCATTTAACCTTTATGGACTCCTAATAGGCCCTATCTCCAAGCACAATTACATTATGGGTTAGGGCTTCAACATACAAATTTTGATTTTGGTTAGGGCTTCAACACAGATGGGTCTATAACAGGAATATATTCAAATCCCACAGCTAACATCATACTGAATAATGAAAGGCTGAAAGCCTCTTCCTGCACTCAGGAAGGAGACAGTGTCAGCTCTTGCCATATCTCCGGGGTATTCCTATTGTTCATTGCTAGCATAGAGACATACAGCTTATTTTTGTATACTGATATTATATCCTAAAATTTTATTGAGCTTTTTTATTAGCTCTAGTAGTCTTTGCTTTATCTATAGATTTTTTAAGGGCTTCTCTATATAAGAGCCTGTGGTGTGCAAATAGATACAGTTTTATTCCTTCCTTTCCAATCTGCTTGTTCCTTCTTTCTTTTTCTTGCCTAATTTTCCTGAACTCCAATCTCTATAAAGCCAGGCATCTTTTCTGTCAAATACATAAGAATCACTTATGTATTTGAAAAATTTTCAAAAAGTACATGTGTATATTTGACTGTATGGGCTGGTGACAAGAGCACAAATTTTTGGTGTGTTATTTTTTATGTTTTTTGGTTTGTTTGTTTTTTAGTTTTTTGAGACAGAGACTCACTCTGTCGCCCTTAATAGAGTGCTCATGGTGTCATAGTTCACAGCAACCTCAAACTTCTGGACTCAAGCAATCCTCTTGCCTCCGACTCCCGAGTAGCTGGGACTACAGGTGCACACCACAATGCCCAGCTGATTTTTCTATTTTTAGTAGAGGTGGAGTCTCACCCTTGCTCAGGCTGGTTTCAAAGTCCTGAGCTCAAGTGATCCTACTGCCTCGGCCTCCCAGAGTGCTGGGATTATGGGTGTGAGCCACCCTGCCTGGCCTTTCTGTTTGTTTTAAATATTATATAATGTTTTTTTTGTTTTTTTGTTTTTTTGTAGAGACAGAGTCTCACTTTAT
>CAUYON010118314.1:0-18216 GCA_963573935.1 Arctocebus calabarensis
TTTTTTTTTTTTTTAATTGAATCATAGCTGTGTACATTAGTTCAACCATGGGGTACAGTGTGGGGGCTTCACATGCAATCTGAGATATTTTATCAACCTGATTGACATACCATTCATGAGATTTTCTCGTTTACTATATGAAAACATTTTTGATCCATATTTAGAAGTTTTCTCCTGACCCTTCGGATATGTACCACACATGTGATCTCACCCTTTGTTCCATCTCCCCCCACCCTCTCCCTCCCCTTCCCTCCCTCTCCCCTTTCCCCGTCTTTCTGTGAAATAAATGGGTTGTAGCCTTCACTTGAACAATAAAGAAAAAATATTTGCAAGTTATGCCTCTGACAAAGGCTTAATAACCAGAATACATAGAGAACTTCAACGTATTTGCAAGAAAAAAACAAGAGATCCCATCTCAGGATGGGCAAAAGGTCTGAAAAATATTAATTTTAATGCTTACGTATCCCAGAATAGAGAATTCGTGCTTAGAAAAGCTAAAACCCTTGCTATGATCAAATAGGAAGTGGCAAAGCCATATGAAATATGTTGCTTAGGACTCCAAAGCCTGTTTTTCATACCTCACTCCCAGGCAGAGAGATTCTGACCCAAGGGTGTAAATCCTCAAATGTAATTATGTAAAGGACAGTCTCAAAATGACTGCTGATTAAAACCTAGAGAGCATGGAAACTCGCGCTAGGAAATATTGGATTCTTTTATGTTTGTTAAAAAGGTCTCAGACATTGTTCTGGAGGCACGCTCAGGGATTTAATCTGGTTTGTAGGAGATGAGAAGATTACAAAATCTGCTTCTCAGTCATTCCACCATGTCCACCCTGACAGAAACATGAAATATTTTGTTACCCTGATAGGGAGTTAGTTCTTAGAAGTCACAGTTAAATTTCTTCTTTCTCAGCCTCTAGCACGTAAAATATTACCAGAGTATTAGGGAAGAGACTGATAGAATCAGTTTAATTTTCTCAGTGGCCTAATGAGGAAAGTGTCGACTGCAAAAGAGCTTGCAAGGTAATATTCCAAACAACACCGACTGTACAACTTTTTCCACATGCAGGTAGAAATATAATAAATTGAGTCAAGAAGAGCTATTGGGTTACTATGCAATGACTTGGAAAAGAAGCAATTCTCCCCGTCTAAAAAGAAAAAGTATTTTGCTCTTTCAGCTGATTCAGTTAAAATAAAACCCATGAAAACATTAAATTCTCTTTTCCTTGATGCCAGAGATGCAGGAAGTCTAAGGAGATACTTAACCTGAGCAATATTTCAGTCATCAAAACGAATCTTCTTTGTTGGTGAGTTGTTCAGGGACAAAGTGAAACCCACCAGTGTGTTAGTGTAGCCAGATGTGTGGCTGGTTCAAGAAGTGCAATGCAAACAGGCTTTCCTTAGAGGGATCTCCTTATGTCAAAATACTACCAATGAATAAAGGCAATGAAAGGTCTCAGAGGAAACTGGACTGTTCAGAGGGAAAGTGGAACACTTCTGTTTGCCGAGGTAAGATCTGTATATGCAAAAATAGGAATTAATGTTAAAATTTTACTTTTGTTTGTGAAAATTGCATGTGCATAAAAATATGTGTATGCATGACAGATTTGTGTACATTTACACACATAAATACATATAAATGTACATACATTAAAGGAAATCGAAGTTAATTAGGAACACATACGCTTTCTGGTATGTTTTAACGAATGTAGTTTGGTAGAATTCTAAATATTTGTATATATTATAATTTTGAGGTCGAGAATAACTATGAATGACAATTGTGGACTTTTATTAAAGATTTATTAAAGCATAAAGGAAATAAAACCACCTGCACATATTTAGAATGGGCAATGCAAGGTGTGCTGTGCACGCAGACCCAGGAAACCAAACACAGTTGACAGTGAGTGCACCCACAAGCCCGACGCCCTGGGCACTTCAATGTCTGCATTCCTGCCCCTCCCTCTCCTACTCCTCAGCCACCAGTTTGTTACACAACTATGGAAGATGTATTTTCTATAACTTTATGTTTATGTAATTATAGATTCTATGTTGTTATTGTTGGAACCAGGCTTTTCCCCCCAAGTTTAGTTATTTTGAGATAAATCCATAACATTGAATGTTTTCAACAGTGCCGTCTTTATTGCTGAGTTATGGGCTTACCACCATTGATTGACCAAGTTTCCTTTAATTAACATTTGGATTATTCTCGGTTTCTGGCTGTGAGGCGTAGCTGTCTTTGTAATGGACAATGCTTTCATTTCTTTTGTGTTACTACATACCCATAAAATAGCTGGGTCGTACTGTAAGTGTATGTTTGACTTTTTAAGAAATTGTCAAATCATTTTACAAAACAAATTGCTCTATTTTACTGCACCAAAAGCAGTTGAGTAAGAGTTTCAGGTGGGTTACGTGTTGTGGATCACTCCTGGACTCCTAGCACATAGAGGCCAAGCGGGAGGATCACTGTCGGCCAGCCCGTGCAGCAGAGTGTGACTTTCTTTCGATAAAAATAAAAGTAAAAAAGCTAGCTGGGCCTGGTGGTGCCCTTCTGTAACCCTAGATGCTTGGGAGGCTGAACTGGGATGATGGCTTAAACCTGGGGGTTGGAAATTACAGTGAGCTGAGGTTGTGTGACCTCACTTCAGCCTGCAGCCCAGGTGACACAAGGAGACCCACTTGTATATAAAAGTAAAAGAAAGAGACAGAAGGAGAGTTTTAGTTAACTACTATAAAAACATTTGGTATGATTAGGTAATTATTAGTTTTTTCTTTTGTTAATCTGTCTTTTTTTTATTATTTGGGATTCATCGAGGTTACAAAAAATTAGGTTACACTGATTGCATTTGTTAAAGTCCCTCTGATCATCGTGTCCCACTCCCAAGAGTTGTGCCAAACACTGTGACACCCCCACCCAGCTTCCTCCTCCCCTCTCCTCATTACCCCATTCCCCTACCCCACCACTTCTAGTAGCTCATCTGTTGCCTTCATATTAGAATTGAGTACATTGTATTCTTCTCCAGTCTTATGATACTTTACTAAGAATAATGTGTTCCACTTCTGTCCAGGTTACTACAAAAGATGAAAAGTCTCCATCTTTTTAGGTGCCTGAATAGTATTCCATGGTGTACATACACCACAGCTTGTTAATCCATTCCAGAGTTGGTGGGCATTTAGGTTGTTTCCACATTTTGGCAATTGTAAATCAAGCTGAAATAAACAGTCTAGTGCAAATGTCCTTATGATAAAATGACTTTTTCTTCTGTGTAGATGCCTAGCAATGGGATTGCAGGATCAAATGGGAGGTCTAATTTGAATTCTTTGAGGATCTACATACTTCCTTGCAAAAAGGTTGTATTAGTCTGCAGCCCCACTAGTAGTGTAAAAGTTTTCTCTTCTCTCCACATCCACACCAACATCTGCAGCTTCGAGACTTTGCTATATGGGGCATTTTCACTCGGGTTAGGTGATATCTCAGGGTAACATCTTTGAGTTTCATTTCTCTGATTATCAGGGATGATGAGTATTTTCCCATTTGTTAACCATTTTCCTGTGTTCTTCAAAAACGGTTCTATTCATATCTCTTGCCCAGTGATATATGGGATTGTTGGGTCTTTTTTTGTTGATCAATTTGAGTTCTTTATAGATCCTAGTTATCATGTTTTTGTTCAATTCATATTATGCAAATATCTTTTCCCATTCTGAAGGTTGTCTGATTGCTTTGGTTGCTGTTTTCTTAGCTATACAGAAACTTTTCAGTTTAATTAACTCCAAGTTATTAATTTTTGTTGGTGGTACAATTGTCACAGAAGTCTTCTTCATAAAATCTTTTCCCAGACCGATATCTTGAAGTATTTTCCTGACACTTTCTTCAAGGATTTTTATTGTTTCACACCTTAGATTTAAATATTTTATCCATCTTGAATCAGTTTTTCTAAATGGTGAGAGGTGCAGGTTCAGTTTCAGTCTTTTACATGTGGTTATCCAGTTCTTCCAACACCATTTGTGGAATAGGTATTCTTTTCCCCAGTGTATGTTCTTGTTTGGTTTATCAAAGATCAGGTGGCTATAAGATGTTAGTCTCATCTCAATAGATAACACTACATATTTAAAAAATCATTCATCACCATCAAGTAGGTTTCATCCCAGGGACGCAAGGCTGGTTTAACATACTCAAGTCCATAAACATAATTCACCATATTAACAGAAGCAAAAAACAAAGACCATACAATCCCCTCAATACATACAGAAAAAGCATTTGATAAAATTCAGCATCCTTTTATAATAGAACACTTAAGAATATAGGCATAGGTGGCACATTTCTTGAACTGATTAAAGCCATCTATGACACACCCACAGCTACTAGTATACTGAATGGAGTAAAACTGAAACTTTTTCCACTTAGAACGAGAACCAGACAAGGTTGTCCTCTATCACCAGTACTGTTCAACACAGTGCTGAAAGTTCTAGCCAATACAATCAGGCAAGAGAAGAGAATAAAGGGCATCCAAAAGGGGGCAGAGGAAGTCAAACTCTTGCTCTTTGTTGACGATATGATCTTATAATTAGAGAACACCAAAGAATCAACCATAAGATTCCTGGAAGTGATCAGAAATACAACAGATTTTGGGATATAGAATCAATGTCCACAAATCAGTAGCCTTTGTATATGCCCATAACAGCCAACCTGAGAAGCTAATCAAGGACACAATCCCTTCACAGTAGCTTCAAAAAACATAAAATACCTAGGAATATACCTAACAAAAGAGGTGAAGGACCTCTATGAAGAAAAGAAATAGCAAAAGACATTAACAAATGGAAGGACATACCAGGTTCATGGCTGGGAAGAATCAACATTGTCCAAATGTCTATACTTCCCAAAGCAATCCACAGACTCCATGCAATCCCCAGTTACAAACCATCATCATGCTTTCAAGATCTGGAAAAAATAATTCCTCATTTTGTACAGAACCAAAAGAAACCCCATATTAATTCAAGGCAATTCTTAGTAATAAAAATAAAACCGGGGAATCACCCTATCCAGACTTTTGGGTATATTACAAGTGATCTAAACAGCATGGTATTGGCACAAAAATAGAGACAATGTCATTTGGAGCTGAATAGAAAACCATAGGTAATTATTTTTTATTGTAGGCATTCTAATACGTGTGTAGTGGTGTCTCATTGTGGTTTTATGTTCTATTTCTCTAATTAATAATGATGTCAATCATCTTTTCATGATTTTTTTTCCTGCTCCATACATTTATTCCTCAAAAAAAAAACATTTGGGGGGTTGTATATTTATTATTATTTGAGTTTAGAGGACATTATATATCCTGAATGCAAAACTTTTACCAGATAAATGATTAGAAATTATTTTTCTAAATATGGGACTTGTCTTTTCATTTTCTTAAGAGAATCTTTCAGAGAGCAGAAATTCTTAATTTTGGTACACTCTGATTTATCAGTATTTTCATAGATTTTGCTTGTGGTGTTATATTTAAGAAATCATTTACCTAATTCATAGTCAGTCACAGTAATTTTTCTTCCACGTTTTTGTTTAAAAGTCTTGCAACTTTAGATTTTTCATTTACATTTATGGGCTAGGTGTGGTGACTCAGATCTGTACTGTTAGTACTTTGAGAGGCTGAGGCAAGAGGATTGCTTGAGTGGAGGAATTTCAGACCCAGCTGAGCAAGAGCAATACCTTGTCACTTTGAAAAACAGAAAAATTAGCCAGGTGTTATGGTGTGTGCCTAAGCCTAGAGTCTCAGTTACTCAGGAAGCTGAAGCAGGAGGATGGCTTGAGCCTCGGAGTATGAGGTTGCAGGGAGCTAAGATAGATAGCACCACTGTATGCTACCTGAGACTATACAGAAAAAAATGACTCAAAAAAGAAAAGGCTTATAATTCATTTTGAGGTTATTTTTGTATGTGGTGTGAGATACAGCAGTCATTTTTTTGGCGTATGTGTATCCAGTTGTTCAGCACGATTTGTTATAAATTGCTTTTGCACAAAAATTAATTGGTAATATATGTAGGGACCTGCTACTAGATTTCCTATTCTAGAATTGCTTATTTACCTTTACACCAGTAGTGTACGGAGTTGGTCCATCTTGCTATCAGTAGCATATTGTCTCTCCTCACATGGCCTTTAATAACATTTAAAGTACTTAATGAAGGTCCTTCAACTTCATTATTTACCAAAGCCCATTTTTCAGTACCATATGAATTTTAGAGTCAGCTGATCAATTTCAACACAAAGTCCAGACTAGGAGATTTAGTGAGAGTGTTTTCAACTTATACATATATTTGTATGGCATACTGGCATACTGGAGAACTGGCATACTGACAATGTTGAATTTTCAATCCCAAAATGTTATGTTTTCCATTTATTTTGCTCTTCTTAATTTCTCTCAGAAATATTTTATAGTTCTTGGTGTATAGGTTTTGCAAATCTTTGATCATATTTATACAGAATTTTTAAAAAATGTTTTTGATATTATTTTTTGAAACATGTTTCCTATTATCCACTGTTAGTATATAGAAATATGATATTTTTGTGCATTGACCTCATATACTACAACCTTAAGCTCACCTTAATTCTAGTTGTTTTGGGTAAATGCGAATGTATTATTACATAGGTAATTATGTCTTTTGTGAATTGTTTACTTTCTTCCTTTCTAATTTGAATGCCTTTCATTTTTTCTTGACTATCAAACTGACCAGAGTTGCTAATGAAATGTTAAATAGTAATAGTAAGAATAGAAATCCTTGTATTTTTTTTTAACACAGGAGAAAGCCACCATTCGTTTTTTTTTTTAACTAGTTAGTTTTTTTTTTTTTAAACAGTAAGTGTAATGATGGCTATATGGTTTTTCACAGATAACCTTTTATCAAGATAAGAAAGTCCTTTAATGTTCCTTTTTTGCTAAAATTAGATCACGGACACTGTGAAGTGCTTTTACTCCGTCGCACATCTCTTGCTCTGTCTGTTAGTTACTTGGCGAATTGCATTCATTGATTTGGGACGTTAAACCATGCGTTCCTGGAATAAATCCTACGTGTTCCCATGATGTATTATCTTTCTACTTATTCTTGTGTTTAATTTTTTAATATTTAGTTACAACTTTTTTGCATATATATTCTTGAGGGATATCGTATAATTTTCTGATAACATCTGATTTGGTATTAAAATAATTTTGACATTGGAATGATATTTTAAAAGTTTCTCTGCTTTAATATTCTGGAAAAGTATGTACAGCATTTGTATTTATATACATATGTATAAATATAAATATGTATATATATGAAATATATAAATATGAAATATATGAAAACTACGCAAGGCTCACTGTACTCATATCATATGAATTTTAGAGTCACCTGGTCAATTTCAACAAAATATCCAGGCTATATTGTTGAAATTGACTAGCTGACTCTAAAATTCATATGGCAATGAAAAAGGAGCTTTGATAAATAATGAAGTTGGAGGACCTTCACTATTTACTTTAAATGTTATTAAGAGGCCATGTGAGTAAAGTTGATAGGCTTCAGTAGAATTTCCCATTCGAGTCATCTAGGACTAGAATTTTCCTTTGTGGAAGGTTTTGAGGTATAAGTTCAACTTTTTCAATGGATAGGATTTATTTGGATTAACTATATTTTCCTGAGTCAACATTTGTATCTTGCAATTTTTAAGAAAATTGCCCATTTAATGTCAACTTTTTAAATGCATAATACTTGTATAAAATTTTTCAGCGCATTTTTCTTTAAACATCAATGGAATTGGTAGTGAACTTGTGAGTTGTTCACTCATTTCACATTTGTTTTTGTGTCTTTCTTTCCCTGTCTTTCTATTTAATGAAGTTTACCAGTTGTGTTGAACATGTCAAAGAATTAACATTTAGTTTTATTAATTCTCTCTCCCTCTCTCTCTCCTTTGCTGGCTCTCTCTCCTTTATTTTCATGATTTTGGGGGCAAGGACTTAAATATCAATTTATTACCTTAGCAATCTCAATAAACAAGGTATCCCTATCATATTCCTTTTTCTTTAAGGAGAAGGCAGATTTAGCCACTTTCTAAGAAGGAATGAGTCTGCACTTCACATTTGTACTCCTGTAATATTCTGAAACTTTAAAAAAAAAGATTTTGTTCATTTTTTACTTAATTTGTATTTTAGCTGCTGCATTTTTTTGTTTGTTTGTTTAGTTTGTTAAGGCTGAAGTAATTGACTTGAGATTTTTTTTTTTTTTGTATTTTGCAAAGAGATGTTTAGTGATTTAAATTTCCCTTAAGTGTTGTATTGTCTACATGCACTCATTTGGACATGTTTTATTTTTATTTTTATTCAGTTCAATGTACTTTCTAATTTTTTTCATTTGGATATATGCTATTTTGTTTCCAAATAAGCATTTGAATTATTTCAATGTATCTTTCTGTTATTGATTTCTGACTCACTTCCATTTTTATCAGAGAAAATATATTATGTTACTTGAATCTTTTTATGAGATTTATTGATACTTCTTCTTAGTGAAGAATAGATCTTATGTTAGTCAATGTCCTTTTTGTGCTAGAAGAGAATTTTTATCCTGCTCTTTGTTGAATGGAGTATTCAAATTTATCTATAGTAAATTTCTTTTGATTAGTTCTGCCAATTTCTAATATAATCATTCTCATCTTTTCCTTCACTTAGCTGCTTTTAAAATTATCTATCACTCATAGATAGATAGATGCTTTTGAGTAATTTGAGTATATGAACCTTGGGTAGTTTTCTTCATTTTTCTTGTATTTTAGGTTCATTAAGTTTTTTTTTGACCTGTGGTTTTATATTTCCAATCAAATTGGAAATCTGTCAGTAATTATTTATTTTAATTTTTTAAGTGCCGTCTCTCACTTTTGGAGACATTGATTGCATAAATATTATCCTGTTGAAGTTTCCCCATCATTCATTCTAGCTCTTTTCCATTTTAAATTATTCTTTTCTGTGTTAGATTTTGTATACTTTTATTGTTATGTATTCAAGTTTAGTAATCCTTTTTTCCAGCAATATCTAATTCATCATTAATTTGATCGACAGTTTTTTCTTATTTTAGGAATTATAATTTTCATTTCTAAGAGTACAGATTTTTTCTTTTTTATACCTTTCATTTATTTATTTAACTTTTTAAACATATAGAATACATTAATAACATTCTTCTAATGTCCTTGTTTGATAATTCTAACATCTGTCAGTTCTCAACCCATTCTTAATCTAATTATTGGTTAAAGTATTAGTTATTTTCTTCCTATTGAAATATGTTTTTACTGTTTCTTTGTATGCTTAGTAAACTGTAAGTGGACGCTTAACGTGTGGTTAAGTTCCTTAGACACAGTCTGATCCTTTTGGGTCCTGTTTTTATCCTTTGTTTGGCAATTTAGAAGCACTGTTGAGTTCAGGATAATTGTCTGGCTACTGAGGCAAGCTGTTCCTGAGGCCTCTGTTCTTGGCAGGTGTCAACCTGGCACTGTTCCTTCAGATCCTCTCAGCTGCCTCACTCCCTGGATAGTTTCCTCACACATATGTAGTAATCAATACTCTGTTGAATACTTGAGGGACGTCCTCTGTAGATTTTCCGCATTCTCTTTCTTTGCTATTTTCTCTTCTTTGATACTCTGTCCTGCAAAACATAGACACTTTGTTCTCCCTGGATTTTCGGCTCTGCTTCATCAACTTAGGGTGTCCAGTGGGGCACGCATGGACTGTCTCCCTACAGCAAAACTGGGAATTCTCAAAGCAGTGAGCTGGGGCTGTCACAGGACTCATGACTGTGAGTAGGAGAGCTTAAAGAGCAAAACATTTAGTACAAGATTTTGTTTACTGTCACACACTTTCTCACTCTTCTTCCAGACAATAGCACTTTAAATACCTGAAGGCAAATGTCTACTGTCCAGAGATACATTATGGTCATAGTCTTCTCAAATGCAATCCATTCTTATTGCCAGATTTTAAAGTTGTATCAGTTTTTATTATTGTTTGGTTTGTCAGTTTATTAATTTTTTTTTCTGTTTAACATACTTTGAAGAATGATATATCATAGATAAAATGATCTCAATTAAATTACCAAAGCATAATAAACATATCGAATTTGTTCATTTAGTCCTGAATTGCTATTAATTTATTAAGAATATTTACATCAATCATTATCTAACTCTTTTCCTCATTTAAACTTATAGGCTAGTTTGGCAATAGTTTTTTAATGTAACTTATTTTTTATTTATGCTGTTCAAAAATGGATACTACTTGATATGCTGAAGAAAAATTGTCCTGCTTTTTTGTAACTTTCAATATATAATAATTGCACATTAACTGCCAATTTTTCCCCCCTGGGTTTCTACTATAAATACTACCTTATATAGCTTATAATTCTGTGAATTGACAGAAAAAAGCCATATATTGACTCCTATATTGTCATCTACTAAGAGGCCTCTTTCTTTTTTTATCCTAGAGTGTGTCAAAATTTAGCTTAATAATTTTAATCTTACTAAAAACATGTGGATTTGAGGCCAATTTGCAGTTCTGAAAAAGCAAAAAATTAAAAAAATCAACATTAAAACAATTTGGGGTGCCTTAGCACCAGTAACATTTTTCTCATAAAATAACCCCTGAGCGTGAAGGCGACATGCTCAGGGAATGTTCTCACAGCGTGATGAGAGAGAGCATCAGTCCTGGGTGTCTCTCCCTCATGACGTCCCCTTTACTAGCAAAGGCGTGGACAGGACACCACAGAAACAGCAAAAAAATATGATTGTGACAGGATTTGTTGGCGTCTTTTAAATGTGCTTTGTTTAGGTCGTAATAAAATAACTTGGGAATACTTAGGCAGTATCCAGCAAAGGTGAGATCTTAAGGTGCTCAAAGACACTATCAGAATTACATTAACAAAATAAACACATATTTTATGCCAAATATGGCCTTTCAAAATATAAGATTTGATAATAATGTTAAGAAGAATAATTTTAATGAAAGAGTGAAAGGAAAATGAATATAAATGGCTTTTTTTCATGACTAGTAATTGGAGCATTACACAATTCATCATAAGAGCCACTATTATAATCCACATAAATGTGTTTTATGACGATAGCATATCAGAGGTATGTGAGAAATAGTTTAATCTGTGTCAAAATAATTTTACCATTAACATCTGGTTTAGTTTACTGATAACTTAAATTTTTGTATTTAAATACAATTGGCTTACAGAGATGAGGAACATGCATTATTTAGTAAACATTATGAAAATTTTTTTAAAAGCTTATAAGAGAATAGTTCTTTGTTTCCTTGGAGTGGAATAGAACTCAATGTAATGAATCTTAGAGGGCAGAGAAAGAACATACATGATAAGGCATTATATTTTGTCAAATATCACCTTACTAAATGCTAACATGAAAGGTGGTTTTTTTTTTTTTTGAGTAACAATAAGATTATTACTGTTTTGAAAGTTCACAGTTTAGAACAGGGAAGATGATAGTTATAAGAAAACTGATGAGAAATAGCTAACGAAATAAGAAGAGTGACTGCAGTGGCTGGGCACTCTCATTGGCTATAAAATTAGAAGACATTTTGAAAGGGTAATAAACATTTGAATTACTATTTCAGAGACTCAGGCTAGAAGTTATGACAAACAGATTAGGAAAAGAGACCTTGGAGTTGAAATTAATCAAAATTGATTAAAGTAATCTGGAATGGTTTTCTTTTCTATTATAGAAATTTTCATTTATTCCTCAAGAATAAAATTGATGCTAGAGTTTTAATTAGGCCAAATCATGTTCTTCAGTTCCAGGTCCTTCTATTACTTACTTGAATAGGAAGGAAGAGAAAGCATAGAAAAATCAGCTGAAGGCCTGGCTTTATATACTAAACATTTTAATATCAATAGTTACAGTTTTAACACATGTAATAATTAATTATCATAGGTGACAGCCCAGACTGAGAGTTTGCTAATTTGATAAATGAAGTACTTTAGTAATCTCTGTAGTTCCTGTCTCTGCCTCTGGGGATGGGTTCATATTTACCCCTAGGTGCCTGTGTTGTCCTCAGAAAGTCATGAGTATGCCGTGTGCTACTCTAGTAGGTTAGGATCACAGCTAATTGGTATGTTCTGAAAATCAGAATATAAATAGTTGCCTTGGGGCTGGAGAGCACTGTGTGGCAGCAAGTCCTCAATTCTGGTAACAACTAGTTTTCCCCCAGTCTGCTGTGGTCACGCTCCCAATACTCAAACACCCATGTGTCTTATCCTGGGCACTCCTCATACGCCCCATGGATAAGAGAGGAAATAAGAATTCATGATATTTTATTGTAGGATGCTATAGTTTGGATACTTGTTTTCCCAAACCTTATGTTGAAATTTGAACCCCAGTTTCGGAGGTGGAGCCTAATGGGCGTTGTTTGGGTTCTGGGGTGGATCCTTTATGGATGGCTCTGTGTCCTCCAGTTGGTCTCTGTGAGAGCCTGCCACTTCTTCCCACCCTGCTTCACCTCTGGCCATGGGATCTGTGCACATGTCAGCTGCTCTGACCTTCCTCCATGAGTGGAGACAGCCTCAGACGGTCACGGGGTGCCAAGCAGATGTTGGCACCACGTTTCTTGTATAGTCTACAGAACTATGGGTCAAATAAACCTCTTTTGTTTTCAAATTAGCCAACCTTGGGTATTACTTCACAGACCACAAATCTGACTGAGCCATAGGGACAGATTTTTGACCCAGGTTAATCTTACCTTCTTGGTAGAAGAGAACAAAATATACACATAACAAGTAAACCTAAGTAAGGATACTTAACAGACCTTTATCTATTTCAGGCCCAGAGCAGTTGCAATCTGAAAAGCCCCTACATTATAAATAATGTAGTATAAAAAATATATAGAAAAAAGCCATCATAATCAGCCCCTGTGATATCTGAATAAATCTGAACAACTGATATAACAATTAAAACTTTCCATGGTGTGTGTGTGTGTGTGTGTGCGCACGTGTGTATATATATATATATATATACACATACATATATAATTATTTTTTGCAGGGTTTTTTTTTTTTGGCTGGGGCTGGGTTTGAACCCACCACCTCTGGTATATGGGGCCAGCACCCTACTCCTTGAGCCACAGGTGCCATCCCTCATGGTTTATATTTTATACAGGGAAGTGATCCCATCCTCAGACACTAGTGAATTTCATAGAGCTGCCTCATGCTCAAGATCCTCAGACAACCTGAGAGATCTCCTCACAGCTTGCCAAGCCCTCCTTCAGGCACACTGCTTCCATCGTGAAGGATCATCACAGAGTAACCACTCTTGAATCCATCTTTACTTCCCTATAGCCCAGTATTATGTCTCGCACTCCTCAAAACAGAAAGATGTTCATGGAAACAAAGGTAGAGAGAGGAACAAGAATGAAGACATGTAAGCTTTTGGAATCAGGAATACCAGTGGGAGGCGATTGTCAAAATCCACGCAGGATACAAGGACAGCTTGGCCTCAAGTAGCAGCATGGGAAGTGATATAAAAGTGAGCAGATGTTGGGCGTATTTTAAAGATACAGCCAATACAGTTTATTGATGAATCAGGTATGAAGCATGTAGAAAATAAATCAATCAGCAATAGCATCAAATTCTTTGAGCTACACACATGAAAAACAACAAAACAAAAGGAGTTGTCATCAGCAGAGACGAGAAATATTGAGAAAGAGGCAGGTTGAGGAGGAAGATATACAGCAATATCAATCCTAATAATTTTGAAAGATTGAAGCAAATTCAGAATGGACAGAAATTGAAATGGTTGAATAGACAACCTCTTCAAGGAATTTTGCTGTCAACTAAAGGAGCAGTATGGAACTAGAACTGCAGCTGTCTGTGGTGAAAGCTGTGTTTTGTAGTGCTTCGGGACAAGAGACACAACAGGTTACACATTTACAAAGGGAACGTCTAGCAGAGACTTAAAAGTGATGATGTGAATAACAATGGAAAAATGGCTGAAACACTATGCCAGATGCACATCCAATTCTTGGGGTAATAAAGTTGCCATGATACATTGTCAATGTATCAGCCAAAGTATTAATGCATACTTATAATATTATTATAATTTATTTTAGTTAAATAGAAGCATATTCTAATTTCTATAAAAATTTTAGTAACAATATTAATACTCATGCAATAGTCTAAATTAAAATAAAATTGATGAGCTCAGAGGTGCGAGAAAATTTTCAAATTTAACTCCTTCCCCTATTTTCTTTTAAAAAGCAATGTCAGACAAGGTAACTTTGGAGAACCATCTGTCTAAAATCTTTTCTAAGTTCTGAGCTAAAAAGTGAAAATGAAAACAAACAAAAAATAAAAACAAATTAGTCAAACAAGCCTCTATATTTGGACTAAATAGCTCCAATTTAAGTGAATCAGATGAAGCATGTCCTGGTTATGCTTTAGTAGCAACCCAGAACTTTGGTATTTTGTCACAACATTAGTTTATGTTTTGCTCTGATAATCTGTCCATTGTGAGTTGACAATGGCTGTTGCTCATGGCTGTGAGTTGGGAAACGGGATGATGAGACCAGTTTCCTCCATCAGGTTGAAGACACTAGGTCACTGTTTCACACCTGAAATTAAGTAACTTTGCTCCCAGGAAGCAAGACATATTTAAGTGGTTAAACTGAAATACAATCCTATCACAACCCTCAGGAAAAGATAAATTAAAATCTTTAGCAGTCTTAAAATGTTTTAAATTTAATCAATTTTTGTACATTGAATATCACTGAACAACCTTAAAACAAGCTGCATCTCTTGTCTCGTAATTTTTGTGGATCAACAGTCTGCCGTGGTTTATCTGAGTCTTCTGCTTTAAGTCTTCCAAGGGCTGAAATCAAGATGCTGGCAGAAGCAGGAGTCTCCTCTGAAGGTTCGGCTGAGCAAGGACCCCTTCCTAAGTTTACCCGTGTTTTTGTTCTGCTTCAGTTTGGTAAGGAATGTCCAGTTGAAAGCCTCAAGCACCCTCTGAATTGAACAGAAAATGCTCTCAGTGCTTTAATACGTAGGTCTCCACAGATTGTTCTATCAGAGCAAGTGCAGGAGAAGAACCAGAGAGAGAGACAGAAGGATAGCTCAGTCTTGTACAACCTAATCTTGAAAATGATACCTCATTATTTTTGCCATATTTTATTTGTTAGAAGCAATTTACTACGTTGAGTCGACACTCAAGGGTGAAGGGTTATTTGAAGGGCTGAGTCCCAGGAGACGGTGATCCCTGAGAGCCGTCTGAGAAGGTTGCCTACTCCGAAATCCTCTGAGATTTTGTTACTCAGCAGGTTTTTTTCCCCTAATTTAGAGTACTACAGCTAGCCAAGACAATAAGAGGATCAGGGCATTGAATATTTAAATGATAAAATTAAATTTTATCATTTAGGAAATAAAATTATAATTGATTTTTAAAACATTAATCAGTATAGAAATTAGAAGCCATTTTAAGTTTTGATCTGGTAAAAAGATGAAATTCAATATCACATTGCATCTAAAAAAAAATCAAAGTTTTTACTATTAAAAAAATGTAGGTTCATACTGTAACTACCCCTTCCTGGTTCCCTTAAACTTTATGAGACAATATACTGATCCCAGTCCAAGGAATATTTATTGCTAATCTAAGAATCTGAAGCATGTATAATCATTATGCTTCCACATTCTCAGTGATCGTGCATTTGTTTAATGAGTGGGCAAGACCGTTGTAGTTGTTGTTTTTTTTTTTTAAAGGCATTTCCAATTAAAGTCAAATGTTACCCAAGATAAAACTAGGTGCTAATAATTTAGTGTATAAAGAAAGTGACTCAGCACACTGTGACAGTCCTTTTTGGTAACTATTCTGTTATTTAGTGGTATGCTCAGGAATCTAGGGGAAAAACATTTATTGAACATATATTATGAAAAGACACTGTTTTGGGCTTGGGATTGTAAAAGTAACAAATCTAGGGCTTAGTTAATAGGGACTGTGCTTGTTTAGAGAAGAAAATACACAAACAATGGTAATAAAAGGTGATGAATGCTGGTCAGATGCAGTGGCTCATTCCTTAGGAGGCCAAGACAGAGAATCGCTTGAGGCCAGAAATTCTAGACCAGCCTGAGCAACATAAGGAGACTATGTGTCTACAAAAAGTAGAAAAATTTACCAGTCATGGTGGCGGGTACCTGTAGCCACCCTGGAAGGCTAAGGCAGGAGGATCACTTGAGTCCAGGAGTTAGAGGTCATTGTGGTCTATGATGTCATTGCACTCTAGTCTGGGTGGCAGAGAGAGACCCTGTCTCAAAGAAAAATCTTTGATGAATTTCTTAACTTTGAAAGTCTGAAACAAACAGTGAAATCAACTCACTTTGTAACCTAATTACAGGTCAGTATAGCTGAAAGGGCTAAGTCAGAGATGACAAAGCCAAGGAGTACCGTAGACAATGCTAAAGAAACAGAAGTTGCTGAAGGTAACAGGCCGAATTAAGCCTGATTTGTATTTACGCTCAATTACAGTATCTTACATCAAAAGGAGAGGGGAGGTTGGGGCGGAAGGAGGGTAATTGGTGGGGCCACACCTACGGTGAATCTTAGAGAGGTACAGGCGAACCTTGCTAAATTCAGAATACAAATGTCTTCATATAATAACGGAGAAATTGCCAGGAAGGCTATGTTAATCAGTTTGATGAAAATAGTTCAGATTGTTTATGAAACCAGCACATTGTACCCCTTGATTGCACTATTGTACACAGCTATGATTTAATGATAAAGATAATTTAAAAACTTAAAAAAATGAAGTACTAATATTTCATTCACCACAGAGGTGTTTCTTTGTATTCCAGTGACTAAGGAATATTATGTTATTACTCTGGTTAATCTCTAGTCACATGCATGAAGTTCAGCAGCAGTAATAGTGGGGCATCTGAAACTTTTCAAATGTAGGAAAAGTATAGACAAGCGGTCAAACTCCCGAGCTTTAACTAGTAATCCAGTTCCAGACATTTTAAAATTTATAAGTTGCCAGTACTAAAGGTATTTCACTCCTCTGAATTCTAGTCACTTCAGTGATCACTCATTCTTTCTTGGAAAAATACCCAGAGAAGCTCAATTAACAGTTGGAAATTAATCCCCCACTGTTCTCGTTGAGGGCGTGAGCCAAGTACAGCTTTGTCTAAGCAGTAGTCCGTAACTCTTCTGCTATTTCTTTAGCATCAAATATTGTGTACCTTGAGGTTAGCCATTTTGAGACACTGCAGCAACAATAACACTCTGTTTTGTAATCCAGAGGTGAAACAAAAATATCTTTCCCTGAGGATTATATTGTTAGTATGTGACACACATACATTGTGCTCTATGAAGATTCTTACTGAAATCTATATCTCCTCGTTAAAATTAGGCAATCATAAATGCAGATGGTATGGATTTTAACCAAAAAAATCACAATAAAATAAAAAACTGACCAACATCTGTGCCTTTTGAATGTCCCATGCAGGTTGAAGGAGAAGCAGTGCCTCTCAAGTATGTGGCAGTAACTAGGGATCAATGAATATTAAAAAAAAAAAAAAAAAAAGCTGACTGAAGTTACGTAGATACTTAATACCGGAGGCACCGTTCTGGCAAAGAAGAGTATACATACTTCAAGGGAGATAAAAATCACTATTGTTTTACCACAATGGGAAAATCTACATTCTGAAAATCCAATTTGTTTCAGATTTTCTAAATGTTTCACCTGGAATTCTTTACTTCTTTTGGTGCAAAACAATAGAAACAAATGGAAACATAACAGAAAATATTCCAGATAAGCCAAACCAGTTCTTGATAAATGACTCAAAGGTGTTGTGAACACAGCAGGGAAATTCTTAGAGAAACAAGAAATTCTGTCAGGAAAATCTTAAAGCTGCATTTGCCAGACTTATTGCAACCTGCTAGGGTGTCAGTAACTATGCTCCCCCATCTTTGAGGGGTGAGGAGAAGGTGGAGTTAAATGATAAGGATTTTAGGAAGAAGGAAGAAAGTTATTGTTGAACTCTAAAAAGTTCAAAGGGAAAAAAAAAAACTAAACTTAAAAAAACAACCTCTCTCTTGTATGTGCTCTTTCTCCATCTTACTCTTTCTTATTTTTCTTTTTCTCTTTCAACTACATGCTGGCTGAAAATGTAAATATCTTTATTTAACAGCTCTTAATTTCAAGACCAAACAGCTATA